>VRLP01009862.1:10000-11425 GCA_009660295.1 Lophius piscatorius
TGATAATTCAATAATCTTATACAGTGAAACTAACTTGAAATTTAACGTCTTGTGTTTTTACAGTATTACCTACTGACAATTTTTACAGTTTTAAGTTTAAAAAAAAAGAAGTTTTTATATGTGATTAACTATGTAAATGTAAGTTCACATTATATCTTTAAATGGACATTTACTCCAAAGTCTGGTACATGGTGTCCGTATTATTTACGGTAAAATTCAGGAAACCACGGCTGCTGGTATATTACCGTAAAACTTTCAGAATACAGCTGAGACGGCCATTAAAGGGTTGAAGAAAGATGATGAGGAGGGTAAGAAAGAGGAGGAGAGGATGGATGGATTAGTGAAGGGAAGTATGGGAGTGATAGAACATTTGCAAATGGTGCTAAGCAGCACAGATGGATGGAGGAGAGGGCGGGACAAACCGGGTAAAGTGGACCGTGGACACCATCAAAGAGCAGCTCGGGTCCCGGAGGACGTCAATATGAGGAAAGGAGGAAGCGGGCGGAGGAGAGGAGGTAAAGAGGGCAGCAGAAAAGGCCGACGTCATGGATTTACTCCACTCACAGGATAGGAAAGTGCTGCTAGGAGAGAAAGATGGAGGACAGAGGAGGAGGAGGAGGAGGAGAAGGAGGAGGACTTTCTCCATGTAATGGATGGAGATCTGTTCCAATTTGACTTTTCTCAAACAAACATGAAAATCTCATCATTTTAATTTGCGTAACGTTTTGCATGTAAACATCTCCAGAAATATAATATGTTTACTGTTAAGTACAATAAAGTCAGTAACCTCTGGACAACAAGGGTAAGAAATATAATGAGGAACGATATCAAAAAAACGTCTTTGTCCTCTTTAAATCCACGAGACGTTTGGGAGAACATTTGAATTGAATTTGAGGGATTGTGGGATTGAAGAAGGAGGTCTGGAGGGACAGGAAGTACGTTAGTGGTCCAGGATGTGTATGAGAGCAGTAGGAGTGATGGATGGGTTCAAGGTGGAGGTGGGACTGCACCAAGGATGGACTCTGAGCCCCTTCTTGTTTGCTGTGGTGATGGACAGACTGACAGAGGAGGTCAGCAGGAGTCAACATGGACTCTGATGTTGGTGGAGGACATTGTGATCTGTAGTGAGAGCAGGGAGCAGGTGGAGGAGAACCTGGAGAGGTGGAGGTATGCTTTGGAGAGAAGAAGCATGAAGGTCGGTGACAGTGAGACAGAATACATGTGTGTGAATGAAAGGGAGGCAGGAGGAGGAGAAGACAGGAGGCAGAGATGAAGATGTTCAGATGTTCTCTGGGAGTGAGGAGGAAGGACAGGATTAGAAAGGAGACATCAGAGGGACAGTCCAGGTTAGATGTCCTGGAGACAAAGTCAGAGAGGACAGACTGAGATGGTTCTGACCCGTGAAGAGGAGGGATAGTGGATCTA
>VRLP01009863.1:0-11424 GCA_009660295.1 Lophius piscatorius
TGTATATAACAGGATGTAGCGTTGTGTAGTTGTATATAACAGGATGTAGCGTTGTGTAGTTGTATATAACAGGATGTAGCGTTGTGTAGTTGTATATAACAGGATGTAGCATTGTGTAGCGTTGTGTAGCGTTGTGTAGTTGTGTGTAGTTGTATATAACAGGATGTAGCGTTGTGTAGTTGTATATAACAGGATGTAGCGTTGTGTAGTTGTATATAACAGGATGTAGCGTTGTGTAGTTGTATATAACAGGATGTAGTGTTGTGTAGTTGTATATAACAGGATGTAGCGTTGTGTAGTTGTATATAACAGGATGTAGCGTTGTGTAGTTGTATATAACAGGATGTAGTGTTGTGTAGCGTTGTATATAACAGGATGTAGCGTTGTGTAGCGTTGTGTAATGGTGTGTAGTTGGGTTACCTCTCGGTCTGGTTTGTGTGCTTTCATCAGCTCCACCGCCTGACCTTTCCTGACCAGAATGACCTGGGAGTCTCCCAGCCACGCCACATACAACGTCCGGCCCCGCAGGAACGTCACCACGCCGGTGGTTCCACAGCGAAGGTGCTGACGGACACAATGAACATTCCATGAACATTCCATGAACATTCCATGAACATTCCATGAACATTCCATTCAACGCAAAGAAAGAATCCGCTGGTTTCCTGTTTGAATATTTATGAGGGGTTTGTGTTTACCTCCCTGGAGGCCTTCTTCACGAAGCCTTCGTCTGTGAGTTTGAAGGCCCTGCAGAGCGCCTCCCTGGGGTCCTGGCTGAAGAACTCCTGGTTGGCCAAGTTGACGTGGAGGTGGTTGGCAGCATAAATGGCGGCGTCCACGCCGCCGTGACCGTCAAACACGGCAAAGTAAGCCTGTTCTTCCTGATCCTGTGACAGAAGCAGACGCATCAACACCTCAGGTCAGTTTGCAAACGCAAAGGTTCGTCCAAGCAGCTGATAAAAAATAAGTGTAACATCAGAACATCTGTTTTCCGTTTAAAATTGTCAAATTTGATGTTTTTTGAAGGTTTTAGTGGATTTTTTCTTTAGCAAAAAACTGACTCAATTATGTCACAGCGATCAAATTCACGTCACCGTCAAACTATATTTATTGGCTAGATAGCAGCGCTGCTGCTGACAACCTGCTGACTCAGAGGGCGGGGAAAAAGAATCTACCTGGACATTGAAGAGGGTGTTGAAGTCGGGGATGATGACGTGTTTGTCCTCCATCTTGCGCCTCATATTCTTAATGGCGTGGATGGAGGTTTCATAATACGGCTGAGGACGACGGCGGAAAGGCAGCTCCTTCAGCCAGAGGCAACACATCTCAAAGAGTCTGTTAAACACCAGCCGGGCCAGTTTCACCGACTCCATCTCTAACACACACACACACACACACACACACACACACACACACACACACAGTTAGTGTTAGAAGAGTTCTACGCGTGACCATGTGGGTTTGCTCCCTCTGCTACGACATGCAGTCCAAAAAAAAAAACAGTACAGGTGGATTTATTTCTCTAAAGTTGGTGAATCAAGGTTTTTTTCCCCCGTCCTGCAAAGAAAATATTGAAGTAAAAAAAGCTAAAACGGAAAGTCTGGTTGCTGGTGGAGCACACGATCACAATGATGGGCCATAACATTATAACCAATGAAAGTTGACGTGAAAAAACATAGATTTTCTCGTTCACATGCGAGGAACAACTGGATTGTCTTTGGGGAAGGCCATTTGCATATTTCCGCCTCTAGGGGGATCTTTATCAGCATATATTTTCAGGCCATAATTTTACTCGTTTTACTCACTAGGTGGCGCTTTTTTCATGAAAACACTTCCTAACCGTTAGTCCGATCAATTCAAATTTGGTAGATATTAATCGACTAGAGGGGATTTAAGTTGCACGCATCATTATTTTACTCTCATAGTTGTACACTAGGTGAGCTTTTTTTTAATTCATACAAAAAATTCTGTTTTTTCGGAGATAACTTCACATTTAACTTGAGTAGTTAATCAGGGAGATTGCTTGTACTACGCAGGGGATTCTGGGCTTTTCAGGGATATATTCCCCTGCTGTCGGTGATGACATCGTTTGTCGGAAAGGTCGGTACCACTGAGAGAAAGTACAGATGTTAGGGATGTAAGGCATCATGGCTTCAGCTTTCTGTTCTAAGCAAAACAGACTGAGTGTGTGTTTGGACCTGACCTACTAATGTCAGCTGCAGGTATAATACTCTCTCTCTTTGTGTGTCTCTCTCTCTCTCTCTGTATCGCTCTCTCTATGTCTACGTCTGTCTCTCTCTCTCTCTCTCTCTCTCTCTCTGTATCTCTCTCTCTGTCTATGTCTGTCTCCCTTCATCTCTCTCTTTCTATCTTTCTCTCTCTCTGTCTCTCTCTCTCTCTCTCTCTCCATATCTGTATCTCTGTGTTTCTCTCTTTCAGTCTATGTCTGTCTCTCTCTCTATCTCTCTCTCTCTCTCTGTGGCTCTCTCTTTCTATCTCTCTCTCTCTCTATGACTCTTTCTCTCTCTCTGTCTCGCCATGTCTGTATGTCTCTCTCTGTCTCTCCATGTCTGTAACTCTGTGTGTGTCTCTCTCTGTCTCTCTCTCTGACTCTCTGTTCGTCTTTCTCTCTCTCTCTCTCTCTGTGGCTCTCTCTCTCTTTCTCTCTCTATGTGGCTCTCTCTCTCTTGTGGCTCTCTCTCTTTCTCTCTCTATGTGGCTCTCTCTATCTCTGTGGCTCTCTCTCTCTCTCCATGTCTGTATCTCTGTGTGTCTCTCTCTCTGACTCTCTGTTCATCTTTCTCTCTCTCTCTCTCTCTCTCTCTTTCTCTATCTATGTGGCTCTCTCTATCTCTGTGGCTCTCTCTCTCTCTCTCTCTCTCTCTCCCTCCATGTCTCTCTGTGTCTCTCTCTGCTCTCCCGCATATCTCAAGACATGTGTTCCATTTCCCTCCTTCACCCTCACCTTCTAGAAGTACATGCTCCACTACTAAACTCGACTCAGTGGACTGACTGTTCAGCTCATTCCCCTCCCTCGCTCCAAATGTTTCCAGCCCTGCGTCCGACATCAATGGCTACCCATAATACCTTGAACATACTTTCAGGGGGAAAAATAGAGCAGTGGAGAGCAGTGAAGCGACAACAAACAGGATGTGATCGACGGTTATACAACCTTAAAAAAAAACTTAGTTAGAGAGGGAGGTGCGGAACATGGAGACAATCACCCTGAGTGGGACAATATGAGCAAATATGCTTTAAATAAAGCCTAAAGGCGTTCGCTGGAGTAGAGTTGCGCAACGAATTTTAATTTTTCACAAACAATGATCCGTTTCTGACTCATGTCCTTCATTTGACCTACAAGCTGGTAATCTATTCTTCATATTTGTTTTATAAACCTAAAGTTAGTCTGCACATTAAAAAAAACCCAGAGTGTAAAAATTTAATTGTTTAGCATTTCAAATTTTGGTTTTAGTTTAGTTTTACCAAAAGTGTCGTTTTAATGCATTCTGAGTCAAATGGGGTTCAGTGTGGGACTTAATTGTCAGGGTTGATCCAACACTGCCGGGATGTATTTAAGCTCCGCCCACACTCGGCTCAGATCGCTAGCACTGTAATTAATGCACAGAATTATTGGCACTCTTTTAAAAACAAAGATTGAAAAATATGTATTTTTGTCTATGCCGAGGATTTTTCATTAATTCTGGCGTGCACTGAAGTATCACTTTGTATTATCTTTATATTATTATTATTATTAATTAGATTTTGTAAAAGAATATATTGGTGATTAAATTCACATAAAATTAAACCGTTAATGTTAAAAATGCCAAGTGAAAGTCAACAGGACAATTTAGTCTTAGAGTACAAATTTAGAAAAGAGAAGAAGTCTGGGATGTTTAGAAATGAGGATTATTACAGAGAATATGTAAACTTTAACTCAAGACTGGTGAAAATAAAAGTAGCAGAAAAGTAGCAGCAGGAGTGAAGGGAAAGGTTTTCAAGATGGAGGTGAGGGCAGTTCTGCTGGATGGTTTAGAGACGGCAGCTCTGGCCAGAAGACAGGAGGCAGAGCTGAAGATGTTCAGATGTTCTCTGGGGGTGATGAGGAAGGACAGGATTAGAAAGGAGAACATCAGAGGGACAGTCCAGGTTAGACATCCTGGAGACAAAGTCAGAGAGGACAGATAGAGATGGTTTGGACCCGTGAAGAAGAGGGATAGTGGATCTACTCGTAGAAGGATGCTGGAGATGGGGCTGCCAGGCACGGGAAAAAAGCGAAGATCTAAGAGGAGGTTTCTGGATGTGGTGAGAGAGGACATATAGTTGTTTGGTGTTACAGAGGAAGATGCAGGAAATGATAGAAACAGAGGATCTGTTGTGGAGACCTCTAAAGGGAACCGCCATTTAAAGAAGTATCCATTTGTTGATATTTGATATAAACTGATGATAGCAACCTCTTACTGCTATATAAATCCACTGAGCTGAGTGATCATTCTAATGATAATATGTTCTGGAGTGCTGCCCTCTAGTGGTCAAACACCATATCACGTTGACTTGCAGCAAGAACTGGGACAAACCCCTGGTGGTTTGATGCCTGTCTGAGTGTGTGTGTGGGATGAGGTGAGAGAGAGACCTCATTTATGCATGTGTGTGAAGGAGAGAGAGAGAGAGAGAGGGTTCTCGGGGACTCACGTGGTAATGGGTCGGCTCCATCTTCTACGGTCTTACACTGGTGGTGGATGGAGAGGTCCGTCTGCAGGATGCTGCTTGTGGTGGCTCTGGCCAGGGCTGCAGCCAGGGAGCAGGGACAGTTACTGTGGCGAGGAGAGACGACACAGTTGTGAACGGGTCCGCATCAAAATCATCCCCGGTGGATTTCCCCATCGTTTAGGCCAGACGGGCAGTAAAATAAATAGAAACTAGGACATTTGTCCAAGGACATGGAAAGTAGGAAAACTCTGAACTGATGCACGTAGACCATAACCTCTGTCACGGGTGGAAGTGTGCTACATACCAGAACAGCTGCCCACGTTTGAATGTGCTACAAATGTAGGATAAATAAGAATAAATCAACTAAAGAAATTAGGATAGGCCCACCTTTAGAGTCCCTACAGAGGAGGCGTGAAAATGTAATAACCTCTCAGTTCGAGCCATAAACATCGAAAATTTGACTTTATATGGTTGGAATAGTAAAAAAATAATCTCCCCCTAGTGAGTAAAATATGATGCATAGAGCTCGGATCGGTGTAAGTCAGTGGCACGGATCGGGAACGGATCGGGAGTTACTGTAGATGCGAAAAACCATGTTTTCATGAAAAAAGCTCCCCCTGCTGAGTAAAACAGGAACAATCCGAGTAAAATTATGGCCTGAAATCATTTGTGTTAACATGAAGGATCTGCAGCGACCTAATAATTAAGGCTAAAAATGAACCGGACTTTTCCCACCTGTTGTCCAAATGTATGCTGGGATAGGCTCCAGCCCCCTCCCCAATTATTGGATATAATATACAGACTTGAGGTATCTGGAATGATTCAGCCTGGACCTTAACTAAAATAAATGGTTTGCAGGGTCTGATGTGGGCACCCAAAAAAAAAAAATTTTTTCCGGCGCTGCTTCAAGTTCAATTGAAACGTATCCGTGTGGCAGACGAAACCTCAGAGATGCACTCAATGATGTTGTGCGCTAAAAACTGAAGTCCCACCGCTGCTTTAGATTTGCTCAAACAAATGAAGTGGGAGCAGCAGAGGCAGAATATTCTGCTACTAAAGACTGTGACGGATCCATTAAAGGTCGTCTCTGTGGCTCATGGGAGAAATGACATTGGTTTAATCAATGAAACCCCAAGCCGGCGTCTGCCAGCTTCAATGTCTTTAATGAATCACCTCCGCTATTCCTAACATGCCTGCAAGCATCCCGGCGTTGCCCTGAATCTGTATTGATGGTTTTGGGATGAGATGTCGTCCAGCTGTATCGATAGTGTCCGCTGGAAAGAAACCGCTTCTTCAGTTTCGTGGCGGTTTCCTTAATCCTATGGAAGCTGAGATCGGCCATGGAGGCAGATCAGAATTTTTGTCATGAATCACTTTCACATGTTACCCCCTCTTAGATCTCAGTGAGAGGAAGGACTGGTACGACTGAGGGAAAGGTCTGTTGAATGTTCAGACACAAGGGGGAGCTTTATCTCCAAAAGTTTCCAGGCCAGAATTTCTCCTGCGTTGGTCTGATTTCATCCAGATTTGTTGCACATGAGTCGACTCCAGGAGATCTACCTTGTGTGTATCACTATTTAACCCAGCAGTTTATGTTTTGCTCACTAGGGGGAGCTTTTTCATAAACAAAATAACTTCAAATTAAATTTGAGGAGTTCAATGAGGGGGGTTGCTTGTACAAAGGAAGAGTATTGGCGGCTCTTCGGGGATGTACCCTTGCTGCTGGGGCCTAGTTCTTTCCAGGAGTACTCTGTTGAATACTTCACCGAGTATTGAGGGAAGAGTTACTCCTCTATGATTGGAACATTTGTGGAGGTCACCTATAACTAATATGAAATCTTTCCAGTCTGAAGGTGACTCTGTATTTTCTTCCTGAACAGAAACTGGGTTTGTTTGCAGCATTAAATTTAAGGCGCCGGTTTTTTAGATAGATAACAGGGAGATCAAGAGATTATGGGTGGGGTGGGTCCAACTGTCAGTATTTGGGTTTGTGTCCTCTCCTCCATGATGTTTCCATTCATAGAAACATTCTCTCTCTCGCTCTCTCGCTCTCTCTCTCTCCCTCCACCGCTGGCTGTTCTGTGGGGGAGGATGCTGAGCTCAGGAGCTCCCATTGGCTGCGTATGGCATAGCAGAGCGAGCGGCGCACCAATGACGGTTTCCTGAGGCACGTGCATCACGGTGAGGTCATGTGGAGCGGAGGAGGATTAAAGGGGACTTAATCTCGGTTCACACCATCACACTGCAACGCGACCGACTGGATGAGAGTCCAGCTCTGGTTCCGCTGTTCATCAAAATCACACATCCTGTTTTCACAGTGTGTTCTGAGGCTACGCTTCTGTTTTAAACTTTATTTTGAACATGAACCACATTTCAGAGAGAATATTTGTGAAACGTGAAATAAGACAACACTATCTTTTGTGGTAGCTCAATATATGGACCCTAAGGACAAAGTCCATCATGTATCCATGGACATCTTTTATAAAGTAGCCTCCCTGGTTCCTAATACTTAACACTTAAAACCTGTTTTGTTGCTACAGTACTTTTTTTGTATAGACCTGCTCACTCATAAAGAGACTAGAAGTTTACTGACTCATTTGATTTGGGTAAAGAAATAGAATAAGAACTTCTTCTTTCAGATGATCCCTCGAGGGTCTCCGCAGTGGAATCATTTGTTTCCATCTTTCCCTGTCCTCCACATCTTCCTCTGCCACACCAACTAACTGCATGTCCTCTCTCACCACATCCAGAAACTTTCTCTTTGGTCTTCCACTTTTCTTCGTGCCTGGAAGTTCCATCTCCAGCATCCTTCTACCAGTAGATCCACTATCCCTCCTCCTCACGGGTCCAAACCATCTCAATCTGTCCTCTCTGACTTTGTCTCCGAGACGTCTAACCTGGATTGTCCCTCTGATGTCCTCTTTTCTAATCCTGTCCTTCCTCCTCACCCCCAGAGAACATCTGAACATCTTCAGCTCTGCTTCCTGTCTTCTGGTCAGAACCACCATTTTGGAAACCTTTCCCTTCACTCCTGCCGCTACTCTTCCGTCACACCTTATCCGTCATCACCTTGGCAAACAACAATGGGTTCGGAGTCAATCCTTGATGCAGTCCCACCTCCACCTTGAACCCAAGATCCAGTATTCTATACTATCAAATGTGGATCTCTTGTTGTTTTAAAAAGGCTGAGTCAAAGTTGATGTTTTCAATTGCTTCCTTTTCTCAACCGTACCAAAAAATATTAAGCTTAAAACTATCCTATGTCAGGAGAGTATGTCCTGGAAAAGCCCCCCATTCCCTGCGTTGTGCAGCAACTCTCCTTGTTGAACTCCTCAAATCAATTGTTCCGTTGGAAAAACTTTGATTTTCCCAGAAGAGCTCCCCCTAGTGATTAAAATATAAACTTTAAGCATAAAACATGATACATAAAGACAGATCTCCTCGGGTCGATTCATACGCACTAACTTTGGGTTAAATCAGACCAACGAAGAAGAAAAGAAAAGTTTATTGCTTTTCTTTATCTTTCCCTTCTTCAGCTCCACCGAAATATTTAGAAATATACATCCGACTGTCCCCAAAATAACTCCAGTTCTTCCTCACACTGAGGTATAACGTTTGAAAGAGATCCATGATATGGTTTTTGAGTTATCGCGTTAACACGAAGAATCTGGCGGCCGTTGGGATGATGATGATGACGAATAAAGACAGACAACAAAAATATTTTCCCTCTAATGCCCACGACTGAATCCCCACTCATGTCCAGGTTCAGAGTTCCCCTGACCTCCACAGCGTCCACTGCTGAGAACTTTTGGGAGTTGAATATAGCGGTATGCTTGAGTCAGAGCTGATTACCACCTTCTCCCGTGGTCAGTCTGGTGATGCCTTTGTTCCTTTGTTGCGGCGGCGGCGGTGGCGGTGTGTTGCATGAAGTCGTGCGGCGAGCTTTGACAGGCTGTGATAAAACGGGAGAGTGGATGTGTTGGCCGATGACTCATGCATGCAGCTATATTTTTTTTTGTTTGTGTCTTTTTTCCCTCACTGCTTTCTTTCCTACAGAATTAGCCCCAGAGCGGTGCAACAAGGTTGTTTCCATAGCAACACGGAAACGAGTGACTGACAGTCGCTGGTGTCAGTCGTCCCGGTGCCAAACCGAGAGAGCGAGCCCCCGCTCCATTAGTCTGAACACGCTGTGCCAACTAGAGGTGAGGGTTCAGTTCTACTGGATCTCACACGGCTCCGCTGACAAGTTGTGGTCCCTTCTACCAGAGGTCCCTCATTTTAAACCGGGACGACATCAGAACCGCCTCCAGAACCAGAATGAGGAATGAGGAATTCTTCCCCAGCTCACATATTTATCTACTTTTGAACAATGTGGCGAGTTGGGAATTCCAATCTGTGTATTTCTCAGTCTTACTGTTGTGTGAGCGCGTTGTTCTCAAGAGGGAAAAACCTAGAACCCTCTGCTCACGTCACCGAGCGCCGCTGAAGGCTTTTGAAATGCCGTGTTCCACTTAAGATGAAGTGCACAATATGGGCTGCAGGGAGGCATGTCTAATCCGTCATAAAATCAGAAACAAGGGCCTTCAGACGATGGCATGCCCCCCCGCAACCTCCCTGCAAATTTCCACAAGAAAAAATCTTGGTAGCCCACCCTATCCCCATCCCATCGGTCATACTCCATATGATGTCATGCATTGTGATTTATAAAAGCATTTGCATAAAAGGTCTGAGCAGAGAGGGCTTTACTCCAGAGCTGAATTCAAAATAGATTAGCTTAATTTCTCTCTCTCTCTCTCTCTCTCTCTCTCTCTCTCTCTCTCTCTCTCTCTCAGCCAATGAAAAGTTTTTATTCACAGGCGTGAAAAAGAGGCCAGAAAACTGTTTTCAAGTTACATTTAAATTTTTTTTAAATTAATTTCAGCAAAAACTGAACTTTAAATAACCCTTGGTAAATTAATAGGCTGTTTTTTTTTTATTTTTATGCCACAGTAGCTACTGGCATCTGTTCCTGCAGCCAGGAGCAGCTGCACCTCAGAAAACAGTCAGGTGTACAAACATCCTCCAGGTGCATTTCACAATAAATGTAAGCAACTTTTTTTGGTTTGTTTTATGCACAACAGAAGTGACACATGTTCGAGGAACTGAACGCACTCGCCAGTCAATTAAAAGTTTATTATTAGAGTGACTGGATTAACGATGAAATGTGGGAGCTGTGTTGATGGGTGTGTTCAAAGTTTCAAGAAGAAAAATACTGTTCTAAACTAGGCCTACGGCGGTATATCCCCCAAAAGCTCCCAATCACCTGCATTGTACAGGAAATCCCCCTGATTGAAATATTAAATGTGAAGTCACGTCCAAAAAACTGTTTTTCATTTCAAAAAAAAAAAAAAAAAAAAGCTCCCCCTAGTGAGGAAATCCATTCCATCCAGAAAAAAATGCATCATCCTCAAGTGCATCTGGGACTCCGTTGAAGGAAGTGAGTCTGCTGCTTCAACCACATGACAGCAGTGTAGAGGTGACGCGCAGGAAGAGAAATGAGGCTTAGAGCTTTGCTTGTGTCCTGCATCTCAGATGGATGTGTTTCTGTTGTGTAGCTGAGTGCAATCCGTTTCCAGATAAGCCTGCAGCCTCCCAGCAACTTGCAAGTGATTCCCTGTGAGGTTTTGGAACAGGCCCAGTGCTGCTCTGCACAAAGCCTTAAAGCGGTATTATGTAATCTACCAGCTGGATCATGGGTGGATTGATGAGAGCCTACAGGACAACCACAGCACGTCCTGACCTGAACCATCTCTGGAGGCTTCTCGGCATTGGCCTGTTTCACATAAATAGAGCTGCTCGTGTGAGATGAAGATGAACTGAAGAGTTTTTATGCATTGCCAACATTGGAGTCTTGACTCCCATTAAAAGGATTTATTAACTCACATGACAACTCACATTTAACTCCAAACATTTTCAGCCATAATTTCAAAACTGTTGATCCGATTTTTGTCCAAATTCACTGCATCTGAATCGACTCTAACTGAATCGGAGGTCTAACTGGTACATGTCACGTTTTACTCTAACACTTCGTATTTTACTCACTTTGAGGAGCTTTTTTTACTGAAAATGCTGTGGAAATAGCTTCACATTTAATGTGAGGAGCTCTATCAGGGGGATTGCTTGTACAACGCAGGGGATTGGGGGACATTTCAGGGATATATCCTTGCTGCTGGGACATGTTTTCTTCAGATAGGATGTTTTCTGCCGCTGGAATGATTGAGTGATGTTATATGGGCTTACAGCTATACATGCTGTAATGAGGAGCTGATCTCCTTCTCGGCCTCGTTAATTAGTCTGACTGACTGCTGACTGGAGGGGAAACGGAAATGTTCAGGATGTCAACGTCGATTCTGATCAATAAAAGCAGGTTGGAGGTGGAGGAAAAGTGAAAATTGAACTACAGACTACTGTGTCTTCCAAGCAAGGGTATATAATATAATAATAATAATAATACATTTAATTTATAATGCACTTTACATTTGGATCAAATCTCAAAGTGCTACAAAGTAAAAGCAGATAAAAGCATCAATAAAAAAATAAAATAATAACTATATAAAAGCCTGACCAAAAAGCCGCTATGTTAATTAAAGTTATAGGTTCTGCTAAAAAGGAAAGTTTTAAGTCCTTTTTTAAATGTGTCAGTCGTCTGTGGAGCCCTCAGATGGTCAGGGAGGGCATTCC
>VRLP01009864.1:0-2500 GCA_009660295.1 Lophius piscatorius
TGGTAACGCACCCCCCTACCTAAAAGAACTACTCACCCCACTGACCTCAACACCATCCCTCCGTTCTACCCACTCATACCGCCTCCTCCTTCCCCGGACTAAGTTCAGCACCATGGGTGATCGGACTTTCTGTTCTGCTGCCCCTCTTCTGTGGAATGCCCTCCCTGACCATCTCAGGGCTCCACAGACGACTGACACATTTAAAAAAGGACTTAAAACTTTCCTTTTTAGCAGAACCTATAACCTTAATTAACATTGCTGCTTTTTGGTAAGGCTTTTATATAGTTATTATTTTAATTTTTATTGATGCTTTTAGCTGCTTTTGCTTTGTAGCACTTTGAGATTTGATCCAAATGTAAAGTGCATTATAAATTAAATGTATTATTATTTATTATTACATCATCATCATAATCATCATCATCATCATCATCATCATCAGTTCAGAGTTTTATGAAAAATATCGTGGTCATGACCTCACATTTGATTTGAGGGGTTCAATCAGCCATTCAATGAGGCAGCGGTTGATTTATTGGAACCCAATTGGCTGCCAGTTTAACGCTAGCTACCCTGAAGGAAATGTTCGAGAAAAAAACAACGTAATTCAGAGTGTCTCTAATACCTAACATTCAAAAATTGATTCATTCATCAGGAACAAAGAAATACCAGAAAGAATGAAAAGGCCGGAAATCCGTGGTCATTTTGAAGACTTAGTACAAACACAATATTTTCTACTTTACGCATTTATTGGCGCCAACACAACGGAAAATGGTGGGAAACCTAAGCATGGCATAAAGAAGTCTCTTTTATTTTCTAGTCTCCTAGTTATTCAATATTTTTTAGGCGTCAGGGTGGGCATGGCCAAAAACAACAAACAAAACAAACATTAGGTCTTCTGCTAGCTAGTTAGACTTGCAAATGAGCCAGAACTGTCGTTTGTGTCGCAGTGTACGCGGGGTCACGACGCCCGTTAAGCAGCCCCCCTATATCGGTCGAATGTTCGAAAGGTTTTCTGGCGTGTCAGAAATTTTGGCAGGGCCCCGACTCGATCAGCTGACGTCAGTGCCTTCTTTCCCACCGCGCCTGCAAGAAGAGCTACTTCATAGTAGCTTCATAGCTAGCATAACATAGCTACATACTCAACTTTAGAGAAAAAGAAAAAAAGTTTCGGCACACATGAAGGCAGAAAATAATCAAGACAGTTCTTTTCTGTGTTGTTAGCATGTTGCTCACGAACAAACTTTTTTTCAGTCTCGGAGCTTTCAAACAAAACTTTATTGACGACTGTAAATAGTGACACCAGGTCGTACAGCGTGAGCAATCACGCCGTGAGCTTCCGCAAACTTTTGATTCGTGTAGTGTGAGTTGAAACGAAACTTTCTGGCCTTCAGTTCTCTCCATGTGGGATCGGACCTGTCCGAATGTCTGCCAGAGTGAAACATGAGATGATATAATAATGCTTTTGCTCAGCGAATCATAAGATCACATGTTAATAGACAGTTAAATTGATTGTCATTTTGTTATTTTGCTATTCCAGATTTTGGAATCGTAGATTTGTTGGTGTCTCTGTTCTTCTCCTCCAGCATCTTATCTCATAAATGCTCCGATATATTCGCCGCCTTCCAGCCGCAGAACCTCCTCCTCTTTTTATGTAATTACATTTTATTATTTTTGCTAAAAAAAAATCAGCGAAACAAAGAATCTACCGCCTGAAAACGTGATTTGGTCATTCCTCGGGAAAGTCAAAGCACCGCAGCTATTCTTCCACGCCGGGTCGTGTGCTGGGCTCGGCTCCCGGCTTCAGGCGCAGCAAATATTCCGGATTAGGATCGGCGCTCGTGTGCCCGTTAAGAATGATTGCGTTGAGGAAAGGCGCTTTGGTTTATTGAACACAGGGATTTATCTGATCCTCTCAGGCAGCTCGGATCGTTTAATGCTGCCTGCTTTTCCCCCAAATGAATTCCTGTGATTAGACGTGGCACAACCCATCCCATCAGGTCCAATAAAAGGGAACGGCGGTGAGGGAGGTTTACATAAGTGGAAATTGTTATTGTGTCATATTCCATTATTGAGGTCGGACTGGACGAGCCGAGACAGAAGGTACTCAGTAGAAATGGCCTTATCACATGCTTTACTTGGTATTATCATAAAGCGGCCACGTTTAGATTGGGAGCATGAGGCCCGGCCCACGACAGGTTCAGCCACAAAACACTTTAGGGTCGTTTGCACAGAACCAGGACAGAACCACAACAACAACGGTGGAATGTAAGGAAGCATTTATACGTAGGTGCATGATTTCACTCTGTGGTCTGGATTTTAAAGTGTTACACTGTCAGCTACTGAACCTGAATACCTCAGGATCCTCTGGGATGAGCTGGAGAGTGTTCCTGGGGAGAGGGAAGCTTTAACTGCCCTTCTTAGAAGAAAAAGAAGAAGAAGAAGAAGAAGAAGAGCCTTTATTTGTCACATACAAACATACATGTTGTACAACACACTGGAATTG
>VRLP01009864.1:5000-11417 GCA_009660295.1 Lophius piscatorius
TAATCTATCACCGCAGAGATTGCACTCGTTCCAGCATTGTTTTACAAGCTGCTGAGGACGCGCCCAGATAAGCCTCATCCTGCCCTCACTTTCTCAGCGAGCTTCTGAAATCCTTCTGTCAATAAGATGGAAACAGTGTGGAGTGTAATCGCACGGCTGCTTGTATCGGCCGCTGTCGTTGAAGGGTTTGGGATAAAGCCCATTTCAAGTGGAGGTTGTTGTTTTTGTTTTCTATCTTCTTACACCGAAGATGAAATCAAAGATGGAGGTTTCTCTCAGAACTCTCAGTACATTGTGTAGGTCCCAGGCTCTGACCCTATTTTGGGCTGGACTCCAGCAGACCTCAGATGGTATCTGGTACCAGACGTTGGCAGTAACTTGTGAGGTGGAACCTCCGAGGATTGGACAGAACTGTCCAGCCCATTCCAAAGAAGCCTGATTGGATAGAGTTGGGGAAAAATGGAGGCCAAGTCGAAACCTTGATCTCCTCATTAGGTTCCTCAAACCTTTCCAAAACCCTTTTTTTTGCAGTGCAGTCGGGAGCATCATCCCGCTGGAAGGGTCCAGTGCACATTCCGGACCCTGGGGGACCATTCACCCACGGTCCGGTCCTGATGCTGATGAGCCCGCTGAAGAAGTTTTCAGCAGTGGACTTGGTGTTCTGAGGCGATATGGACCAGAACTCCGATGGACTATGTCATCTGACGCCTTCTGTCAGGAAACAGTCAGAGAGAGCAAACCCCCCACCAAGGCCCACCAGTACCAAAGGTAGAGATTATTATATCCCCGTATTTACCGTATTTTACGTAAATACGGTAATTTTAGCGTAAAGAATATGTTGACCATGTAAGTTACGGTAAATAACCATAAAAACAGATCTAATGTAAACCTTTTAATTGGGTACATACTTAATTACATGAAATAACATTAAATTAAAATAATTTTAGACTTTTAAAATAGAAATCAACATTATTTCACTAATATCTACCGTATTTTTGTATCTTCTGTCTGTCAAAAATATGGGATGCTGTTGCTAAATGGTCAAAGTTGATTATTTATATTTCATACCAGTAAAATCTGTTATTTATACACAATAATACTTTTACAGTATTGATGTACTTGTAACATTATGGCATTGTTCCTTTAATCTTTACAAAAGTTTGTATTTTCACAGTAAAAAACAAAAAGTTTGGATTTACTGTAATAATATATGATTACGTATGTAAACATAAACAGAATGACATTATATCTGTTTTGTACATGGTGACCGTATTTTTCGATGTGCAGCAACACATCGACCGGTAAACGAGACCCAAAGTAGGGAACCTCGGTTTGAGGAAGTATTTTTTTCTTCACATAAGTTCTCCTTGAAACCGGAATACATCCATTCATTTTCCAGAACCGCTTATCCATTTCGGTCGTATGAAAATTGGAGTTTTTAATGATTCTTTTTTGAAGTTCTAATGGCAACATTTGGTCAATCCAGAAAAACTTGTTTGTTCACCCATGTCTCCAGTCACTTCCTTCTGATAATTCTTATTTTTACTTCATTTTGTGTACTTGTACAGGAAGTTCTGGCAGTGATTCTGAGGACCAAAGCTCCACTAAGACTTCTGACAGCACCGCCTGCTGAACTGTCCCTCTGGAATACAGAGTCTGGATCAGCTTCAGAGCCTCTGTGGCTGGATCTCGTTAACAAGCTCTTTTCTGAAGGCGTCCAGGAGAAAAACGCTTCAGAACCGATGCTTACGGTGGAGGTTCTGCAGCATGTGGCCCGCCCCAATGTCAACGCAGCAGGAATAACATTAGTTATGGAACAGGGAGAAAGAGAACACCGGAGATCGTGTCCAACCGTCTGATGAAACCCGTGAGGAGATTCTCACAAACGGGTCGTTCAGTAATTTGGCCTTGTTGGTTCTCATCTCCTTTTGTTCATGGAGAAGTTGAGCCCGAAAAGAGACATGCAACAACGTTCTTCATGTTCTGACACAGAGGGATCAGACGGTAGAGTAAAAGCCAACTAAGGTGCGGAGAAGAATGTGACCATATCTTCATTATGTTCTGCCGGTTCTTGAATGTTCTTCCAGCTGCAGACCAACTCCGCCCCAACCCGGCCATAATCCTGAGAGTAACGCGCACCACCTGAAACAACCTCGAGATTCAAACTGTCTGACTGACAGTTTCAGAGGTGAGACCGTTCCGGGTTCTGGGTCCAGACGTTGTGTGGATTCTCAGTCAGGCTGGGTTCTGAAGGACTTCATGTTCCGGAAGGCTTCTGATTGTAACAATGTTCAACAGGCGGGTTTAAATGGACCCTTTTCTGCTTTCAGAGTGACATAAGAATATCCCTGTAGTGAATGTTTACATGAGCGGTGATGTCTTCGGAAATTTAGTTGACATGCGCCGACGCATCAGCCGAAAACAGCTGTCGTACGCTGAGTGACGGCCGCAAAAGGTGGGACCAACAGATGTGAGTTTTAACAGAAACTGGGCGTCTGTCATGTGATCGGAGGAATCAAAAAACAGCTGATGAGACCGATAAGAGACGCGAGGGAGGACAAGGCCTTGTCGGTACCTCAGAGTGGTTTTACCCTGACTAACGTTGCATCATTAAGACGTTAGCAAACATTAAGTTATTTTCAGTCGGACGACTCACGTCATCATTTTGTGTATTGCTGTAGCATAGCAGCTCGTTTGGCTAGCGGGTAGCAATGCTGATGCAGAGCAGTGGCGGCATTTTTTTGGCTGTTTGACCTCGCCAGAAATGTCACGTTAAAATCTTCCGACGTATCGTTAAAAGTAGAAACTCCTCATCACGCGCTTTTATTTTGAAAACTCAGATTCAACAGGTCTTTCCTTCAGTCCCTCCCCGTAACCGTGTATCTTGTCCAGGGTCTCAGGGGGCTGGAGCCTATCCCAGCTCTTTAAGTACTTCATTCAACCGCAATGTAAAGTGAAGTCGGTGGTTCTGATCCATTCCGTTGTTGTGAGATTCATGCATGAGTATAAGTTGCCATTTCTAAAATGGATTTATTTTGCAGTTTTCCAGCTCTTTTTCATTGGTTGACAGTGTCGGTCTATTACGATTTTTCTTGGTCGTGTTTGTAGAGTTCCTTATTTCTGACTTTCCCTCTTAACGTTTTGAGAGTTTGGATTAAACACAAACTTCTGTGGTCTGGATCGATACATTCATGAAAGTCTCTCCGAAAGGACTTATTCTACCCCCCTGCAAAGGAATGAAAGAAGGGGGCTTTCAGTGAAGGGTGTTTACTCGCAGCGTTTTCTTTATGATTAAACGTTTTTAACCGAATCTGTTCGGAAGCAGGTTGTCCATGTAAACCCGCCGAATGTGATTCATCCCCCCTTCAGTAGCTGGGCCCCCCTTCAGCGCAGGACTTTGATATCCTCATTAAAATCAGTCTAAACAACACATATATATGTATATATACTGTATATATATATATATATATATATACAGTATATATACTGTATATTACTGTATTAATATGTATATGTGTGTATATGTTTATACTGTATATATACTCTATTAATATGTATATGTGTATATATGTATATATGTATATTATATACATATGTGTGTATAAATGCACAAACCTCAGAGAAAAGCGTCAGAGCGTCAGAGATCATCAGAGAGAAAAACGAGGCCCAGATGTTCTGATTAAAAGTCCCAGCTCATGGAAACGACAGATGGTATTAGATCACATCTCATGTAATCATCAGACCAGCAGACTTCAATCACAACGACGTTTTGTGCATCACAACCTAGTTTTTATGATACAATAATAATATTAATAATAATATTATTATTAATAATGATGATAATGATAATGATAATAACAAAACTGTTTATAGATCACTTTTCTCACATATTATTGTCCCTCCAGAGGCTTTAGAAAAAACAACAACTGGTCCGTTAAAACATGAAACAATGAAATAACACAATAAAAAGACATTCTTTAAAATAAAACATTTAGTAGGACAATGGTATGAATTCATAGATTTTTTGGGAGTTTGAATTAAAACAGAAGCTGACAGATGTAAATGCCCAAACATGAACCAGTTTAAAAACTACAAACAAATGATTTTCCTGAAGATGATGAAGAGGCGCTGTGATGAAGACAGGCTCTTAAAAACAATGATCTTTTCCTTTTTGTGAAATTTACATATATTATTATATATATTATAAATTTACATATATATAAACATATATTCCTTTTATTTATTTATTGTCTTTCATATTTTTCTTTAATAATTATTTTTTAATCAGATTTTTCGATTCATGGACATTTTATATAACTACAGAACTTATATATTCTATAAATATATATTTTTTTATTTATATGTTCACACTACGTATATATTTATAACATATATATATTTCTATCATGTGTCTATATTATAAAATATATATACTGTCATAAGTTATGCATATAAATGATTATTAATGAAGAAGAGTGGGGAAGATAGATACGTTTCTTCTTCTTCTTCTATGTCATTTTTATTCACTTTCGCTTGATTTGATTTGTTCTTGTTGTTATTGAATTATTATTTTATTTAGGTTAAGCACTTGGTGGATTCATGTTTGCATATTTGAATGTTATTTTATTACATGTTGAAAATAAAGACTTAATGTATTCATTTCATGTTTAACCAGACGACTAAGATGGTTCCATGATGTGGATTGTAGATGAATGAAAACGATATCGTTAGAATGAGACTAATATCTTAGATCAAGCGTTTTTGTTTTGTTTTGTTAAATAAAATAAATCATTCTCATGTATTGTATCTCAAACATCCTATTGGAGCAGTTTCAAATATGCAGCACAGACGGGGGAACCCTCCTGTCACCGGGGACGACACCTTTGACCTTTGACCTTTTCATTCTGCTGCCTCTGAGTGAAGCTGAGTTATTGACCAGCCCATCAACTTAATGCTGTCAGATCTACACACACACACACACACACACACACACACACACACACACATATATACACACACATACACACACACACACACACACACACACACACATACACATAAAAAATACACACACACACATACATACACCGACACACACACACACACGGACACACACACACACACACACACACACACACACATACAAGGACACACACACACGGACATGCAGACACACATACACACACACACATGGACACACATACACACTCACACACACATATACGGACACACATACACACACACACATGGACACGCGGACACACATACACACGCACACACACATACACCCTCACCCCTCAACTAATGTCATCTCTCTCTCGTCCCATCCCTGTAATCCTGGATTTTAATTTACTCTGGAACAGATGAGGGACATCAACTCAAGCGCTCTCTCTCTCTCTCTCTCTCTCTCTCTCTCTCTCTCTCTCTCTCACGCTCTCTCTCTCTCTGTCACTTTATCTCTATCTCTCTCGCTCTCTGTCTCACACACTCTCTCTCTCTCTCTCTCTCTCTCTCACACACACTCTCTCTCTCTCTTCCATTTCTCTTTGTCTATGTGTCTCTCCCTCTCTCTGCTGTCTCCCTCTCTCTCTCTGACGGTGTTGCCGGGCGAACTATATTTGCAGGTCTCGCTCGCTGCTGACTCTGAGCAGAGGACAAGAGGTTGAAAGGAGTGGAGGAGCACTGCAGCTGAGGAGCTGGAGGAGGAGGCTGAGGGTCATGGAACACAGTGGGAATAACAAGAGATGAGTGGAGGAGGGAAGAAAAGCCTCAGAGCCGAGTTCAAGCCCCAGCGAGGGGAGGAAGTGGTGGATGCTCTCGGAGGCAGAAGCATCTGACTGTAAGAAGGTAGCTGCATCAAGACCCCCAGACCGGAGTGAGGTTCTCAGGTTGGGGTTGCCAGTATTTACCTTTCAACTCTTGTGCTCACAGGCAGACAGGAGATTCTTTTAACTCCTCCATCCCTGTGAAAAACACCGCCCATCTAGTCCAGGGAGGGTGTATGAGCAATGATTCTCACGGCTCAAAGATGAGCGCTCAGTGGCAGGACGGCGTGCGGCGTGTAGTGGGCGGGGTTTGCTACGGCGTGTCTTTTGTGAACGGGTGATTGAGCAGACTGTGCTTTTTAAGAACGTTAATGTTAGAAGTGATTTTAAACACATCCCAAATTTTGCCATTATAAATAAAAGGTATTTTATCCCAGGGCCCGGCTGAATACTGAATCCTGATTGGCTGCAGGGCCTCCAGTCATTATTGATAACAGAATGATATTAGTCTCATTCTAACGATATCGTTTTCATTCATCTACAATCCACATCATGGAACCATCTTAGTCGTCTGGTTAAACATGAAATGAATACATTAAGTCTTTATTTTCAACATGTAATAAAATAACATTCAAATATGCAAACATGAATC
>VRLP01009865.1:0-2500 GCA_009660295.1 Lophius piscatorius
GAGGAAACAACAGGAAGTAGATAAACTCCTCATTCTGTCACAGAGGAAACAACAGGAAGTAGATAAACTCCTCATTCTGTCACAGAGGAAACAACAGGAAGTAAATAAACTCTTCATTCTGTCACCGAGGAAACAACAGGAAGTAAAGAAATTCATCATTCTGTCACAGAGGAAACAACAGGAAGTGGATAAACTCCTCATTCTGTCACAGAGGAAACAACAGGAAGTAGATAAACTACTAGCAGCCAAAGCGGAGATCTTAAACTCACGTCTCCAATTCTAGGAATTTTGAGTTGCTTTCTAGTTTGAGGAGAATGTTCTGTCATGATTCTGCAGCTTTTCATGAACCGGGCCTCGTGTTCTGAGCATGTGCCGGAAAAACATGAATCACAGTCGAGGGTCATAGAAACGTCCTGCGGTGATGAAGTGTCTCGCACAAAGAGCTAAATTAGAGAAAGTCCTCTTCTTCCTCCTCCTCCTCCCTGTTCAGCAGTAAGCCGTTAATCAGTGGTGGGCGCTCTCCTGCTCAGCAGATCCTCCTCCTACCAGGAGGTCACATCCATCGCATTCCTCCATGGAGGGGGGGCCCGGACGCCCCCTTCATTCCATCAACCGGCTCCTCTGTCAGCCTGTTGATGAAGAGGACCCCGCCGTCTTCTCAAGGTTCAGAACGCCGTGGAGGAATTTCCTGGGATAATCAAGTCCCACCAGGCGGTGAATTTATGAGCCCCACCATTCTGACGCCACCAGCCCCCTTCATCCACCTCTGACTGGATTCATGCCCCCCCCCCTAAAGCTCCTCCTGCTCCGCTCTCCGGAGTTTCTTGAATGGATTGTAGCATTAAGAATCCCACAACAGCTGTAGAATAGTATAAATATATCATATTTATTTATTATCTTCTGTTTGTCAAACAGCAAAGTCGGGGGTGTTACTCGTCTTCACCACTGCAATCGATCGCGTTAACGCGATAACTCAAAAATGTCACGGATCCTTTTCATGTACTGTACCATCGCAGACCTCAGTGCGAGGAAGAACTGGAGCGATTTGGGGAAAAGTAGGTTGTATGATTCCAACACTAGGTGGAGCTTTTTCTCCAAAACGTTTGGTGATAATTTCGCAACAATTTAGTCCAAATTCAGATGAACCGACTGGAGGAGATGGATCTTGTAAATATCTCTCTATTTATATAAATATAAACATATAAACATGTTTATTTATATAAAGGGGGATGGGTTCTCTAAAATACCAGCAGCTGCAGTTTCCAGAATTTTACCGTAAATGAGAGTGACGGTGTTTTTACTGTAAAAAACACTAAAAACAGATATAATGTAAACCTTGTGGTCACATACTTGATCTATTCTATAAAATAACAGTAAGTAGAAATTAACATTATGTATACCGTATAATTAGCATCTTCTGTCATTATGGGATGTTGTTAATAAAGGGTTAACGTTGGTTATTTACACATTTTAATGCTTTACAGTAATCACTTGACTAAAAATAAGAAATTTATTTACTGTTTATTCATTAATGATAGTTCACTTCTACAGGGATACTGTTATCTAATTTACCGTCTTTTGCTATAAATATTTGATTTTTTTCCTTCTAATTCTTAGTTTGAGTTAAAAAAAAGAAGCTGTAGTTAACTGTAATTTTATGTTATTTACTATTTTACTATAAACAGGTTGACATTATATCTGTTTTTTAAACGGTAATTTACCGTAAAGTTCATTTCATGGCGACTTAAATTTTTTACTGTAAGATTCTGGCAACCACAGCTGCCGGTATTTTTAATAATAATAATTAGGAATAAATAAATAAATATTTTGTTTCTGTACACAATAATAACCGTACATTAAAATTACTGTAAAAACCTGCCAAAGCCAAAATTCAACACAGCAAATAACTTTATTTTTCTTTCTGTTTTAAGGTGAAAATCCAAACTTCTGTTAAAATAATGGAACACTAACCCTAAAAACATAATAATGTCACAAACTAATAATTACTGTTAAAGTATTATTCTGTCTAAATGACAGACTTTGCTGCTATGTACATTCAAAAATTTACGGTAAACAAACTTAAAGCATTTGACAAGATTATCCCTTAAGTTCCACCGAAACGAGACGATATAAATACTTTGTATATTTTTGAGATACTGTTGATTTCGAGGTATTTCAGTTTTTTTTACGGTATTGTCTTGCACATCGTTTTTTTTTACGGGGAAATTCTTTCGTCCACAGCTTCCGCTCATTTTACCACAAACGTGTTTATTTATTTGTTTGTTTATTTGTTTGTTTGTTTACAATGTCGAGGACTATCCCCATAAATAAACAGTAACTTTAACGCTAATGGAGCATCGTTAGCCTCTGTGGCTAATCTCCAGCTGTAGTCCCCCACCCGTTGAACGACATGCTTTGAAATGGACCAGAACCGGATCGTGAAGGTTGCTTTGAGACTTTGGACAGCACCGGGTAAAAGGGAAAACCTCGGCGCACAGAA
>VRLP01009865.1:7500-11413 GCA_009660295.1 Lophius piscatorius
TACCTAGCAACAGTATTGGGAACTCTCTCAACAGGAAGTGCTGCAGACGCCAGAGGGAAGGCGCCTCCTAGTGGCTGCGATCAGAACTGCTACCGATTTACCACGCGTCACATATTTCATCGCATCATCGGCCCGATTACGACGTAAGAAAAGTTTTTGTTTCAGAGGACGGAAAAATGAAGACCCACACGCAAAGACGAGGTCTCCGGTACCACTGCTGCTTCAAGCAGGAAGGTTCTGGGTCCGGTTTAAACCGGACGATGAAGGACCTTCATCTTTGGAATTAGCATATTCTCCTCATGTTGACTCGGGTTCCCTCTGAGAACATGGACTTCCTCCCTCCGTCCAAACACACACAGAAAAAACCCAAACCTCGCCCGCCGGATTAAGGTCCGGATCAAACACACAGTCGGTCCAACGAAAACAGGCGGTCTGGGTCCGGATAGAACTGCACCATGGTTCAGTTTGTTTGCAGTGTTTTTTTTAGATGCTTCAGAGGTTTGGACCAATCACAGGAATTCACAGCAGGCTTTTCTCCCAATGAGCTCATGTGGAGCGGAAGAGACGAGGCGTTTAATGGTGATGTGGTCCGACGGAGAAACCCAGAACCGTTTCATTTATGTCAGTGGAGGGAGAGGAGGGAGAGGAGGAGAGGAGAGGAGAGGAGGGAGAGGAGGGGAGGGCGAGGAGGGGAGGGAGAGGAGGGAGAGGAGGGAGAGGAGAGAGAGAGGAGGAGGGAGAGGAAAGGAGAGGAGGAGAGGAGAGGAGAGGAGGGAGAGGAGGGAGAGGAGAGGAGAGAGAGGAGGGAGAGGAGGGAGAGGAGAGGAGGGGAGGGAGAGGAGGAGAGGAGAGGAGAGAGAGGAGGGAGAGGAGAGAGAGGAGGGAGAGGAGGGAGAGGAGAGAGAGGAGAGAGAGGAGGGAGAGGAGGGAGAGGAGAGAGAGGAGAGAGAGGAGGGAGAGGAGGCAGAGGAGAGAGAGGAGGGAGAGGAGGGAGAGGAGAGAGAGGAGAGAGAGGAGGGAGAGGAGGGAGAGGAGGGGAGGGAGGAGTCACGGATATTTTTGATTTGATTTTCTGCTGTTGAAAAACGTTTGTTTGATTTTTAATTCAAAGATAGAAAAATTAAAACATTTGGGAATGTTTCTTTTTCAGGACCCTTGAGGGGGATTATAAATTTTTTTTAGATTTTTTCATTTTCTAACTTGAAAAGATAAAAATAATTTCACAAGAAAACTGAAACAAAAAAAAACGGATGTGGTCGTTTACAAGGAACCAGTGAGGGCGGGGCTTATGAGAGAATTGTCCGCTGTCAATCGTTACTTTAGCCCTCAACAGTGGCGATGTGAAGAGCTTAGGGGCGGAGCCTGTAAACGCTGAACCCGAGCAGAGGTTCGGTGGAGAAGGTCTGAAGCTGAATCCCAGAAGCCCTGAGGGAAGGTCATGACCAGATGCTGAGGGTCATAGCAGAGGTCATCAGCTCAGGGATCCAGAACCAGCGAGGCATATTTCATAGGCCAGATAGAAACCACATCACTGAAGGTTGACTGAGCCAAACCCATCAAGGTCCAAGACATGGACATGGGCAGTGTCATCACTCAGTCCAGACTTCCAGAACCAACATAAGAGGTGAAGCTGGAGATGTTGTGAACCCTGGGAAGAACTGAAGGTAGAGGCATGTGGGTCAAGTAGGAGGAGCCGGCAGGAGAACACTGAAACAGAGGGGATTGTAGGTCTGGAGGTTCTCAGGACGCTGAAAATTCTGGGTATCCAGGTTCTGATCAGAAGCTGTGGATCAGAAAGGTTGATCCATGACCCACACAAGCCAGGGTCTGATCAGACCCAGGTGGGTCGTCTGGGCAAAGTGCTTGTGATGTATCAAGACCCAAAACACCCGGTGACATCACTGATGATGTGTCTAGGTTTGCATCATAGTGTGTATAAGTCATGTGACCTCACTGACCCGACTGACTGTTCATACTGAATAAAACCTTTACAGACTGGGATCATGAAACGGGTTCTACATTTAGAGAGCGGGTTCATTCTCCTCCACCGGCCCATAATCACAACTCTACCCTGTTTGTTCTTCCTTTCTTTTTTTTACAGTGCACAATGTTGGATTTGAATGAATCCTAGGTCTATGTCAAGGTCAAAGGTTGTGCTGTATGCAGGTAGCTGCTCCTAGTGGACATGAGTGGTATTTTACAGCCAAAATCTCTCTCTGGGG
This sequence comes from Lophius piscatorius, assembly GCA_009660295.1. Classification (NCBI taxonomy): domain Eukaryota; kingdom Metazoa; phylum Chordata; class Actinopteri; order Lophiiformes; family Lophiidae; genus Lophius; species Lophius piscatorius. The sequence goes on from VRLP01009865.1 coordinate 9,723, forward strand.
TCAGAATCCTATTATGGTCCCACTTTTGGTGCGTTGTCTATCTCTGTGTAACAGATTACTCACACATAGTAACAGATCACTCACACAAAGTTACAGATCACTCACACAAAGTTACAGATTACTCACACATAGTAACAGATCACTCACACAAAGTTACAGATCACTCACACAAAGTTACAGATTACTCACACGTAGTAACAGATTACACACACATAGTAACAGATTACTCACACATAGTAACAGATCACTCACACATAGTAACAGATCACTCACACATAGTAACAGATCACTCACACAAAGTTACAGATCACTCACACGTAGTAACAGATTACTCACACATCACACGTAGTAACAGATTACTCACACATCACATGTAGTAACAGATAACTCACACATAGTAACAGATTACTCACAAATAGTAACAGATCACACACATAGTTACAGATCACTCACACATAGTAACAGATTACTCACACATAGTAACAGATTACTCACATGTTGTAACAGATTACTCACACAAAGTAACAGATCACTCACACATAGTAACAGATTACTCACACGTAGTAACAGATCACTCACACGTAGTAACAGATCACTCACACGTAGTAACAGATCACTCATACATAGTAACAGATTACTCACACATAGTAACAGATCACTCACACATTATTTTAGATCTTACCTGTCCACAGACACTAAGGTGATGCAGATACATCCGATGGTTTTGAAGCTTTTTGAAGTATTTTGTGGGGGATTGAATTGAGGCGTGGCTTAATTTAAAATAATCAATGAGCAGCAGTACTGAAGGCGAATGAGTTATTGAACCAGTGTAAGTCTCTAACATGCTATGAAAAGAAGTTTCTGTCATTTCCCCTCAATGACTCACCGGTTCGGGGGGCGCGGTCAGCGGCGCCTCAATGACGTGGATAATCCCATTCACAGCAGGAATGTCCCAATCCAGCAGCAGCAGCTGGTTCACCCGTTTAGAGCTCTGAAGAAAGATGAGGATCAGATCTTTCCTAAAAACCTTTAGTAGATTATATGTTGTCACCGTGTGTTCTGACTCTTCTCTATCAAAACCATCATCAAATGTTAACCGTATAACGAATAGATCCCACCCACTGACAGGTAACCGTGGTAACCAGGTAATCCATGGTACTCTTATTTCACCCGTCAATGGTTGTATTGTTATGGCTGATTGGTGTATGTTAGTGTCACTCACCTCATCGTTGCCGTGGGTAACAGTCAGATTGACCCCGAGCCGTGAGGCGATGCCTTCCTGGTGTTTCAGGTCCTTGAACAGTCGTCGGCTGTGATTGGCTGAGAAGTGATATTCAAGATCTCTACTGGAGAGAGTCTGTTAGAAACAGAGCAGCAATAAGAAGACGTTTATTTTATTATTATTATCATTACACTATGATTTTATATCTAATTATTTAGTTCTTCATAAACAGATTATGGTAATGAAATCTCAGTCTGTCCTCTCTGACTTTGTCTCCAGGACCTCTAACCTGGACTGTCCCTCTGATGTCTCCTTTCTAATCCTGTCCTTCCTCCTCACTCCCAGAGAACATCTGAACATCTTCATCTCTGCCTCCTGTCTTCTGCTCAGAACCACCGTCTCTGAACCATCCAGCAGAACTTCTCTCACCTCCATCTTGGAAACCTTTCCCTTCACTCCTGCTGCTCCT
>VRLP01009866.1:0-11412 GCA_009660295.1 Lophius piscatorius
GTAGTAGTAGTAGTAATAGTAGTAGTAGTAGTAGTAGTATTAGCAGTGGTAGTAGTAGTAGTAATAGTAGTAGTAGCAGTAGTAGTAGTAATAGCAGTAGTAGTAGTAGCAGAAGTATTAGCAGTAGTAGAAGTAGTAGTAGCAGTAGTAGTAGTAGTACTAGTAGTAGTAGCAGTAGTAGTAGTAGTAGTAGTATTAGCAGTGGTAGTAGTAGTAGTAATAGTAGCAGTAGTAGTAGTAATAGCAGTAGTAGTAGTAGTAGTAGCAGAAGTATTAGCAGTGGTAGTAGTAGTAGTAATAGTAGTAGTAGCAGTAGTAGTAGTAATAGTAGTAGTAGTAGTATTAGCAGTGGTGGTAGTAGTAGTAATAGCAGTGGTAGTAGTAGTAGTAATAGCAGTAGTAGTAATAGTAGTAGTAGCAGTAATAGTAGTAGTAGTAGAAGTAGTCATATTAGTAGTAGAAGTAGCAGTAGTAGTAGTAGTAGCAGTAGTAGTAGCAGTAGTAGAAGTAGTCATAGTAGTAGTAGTAGTATTAGCAGTGGTGGTAGTAATAGTAGTAGTAGTAGTAGTAGTATTAGCAGTGGTAGTAGTAGTAGTAATAGTAGTAACAGTAGTAGTAGTAATAGCAGTAGTAGTAATAGTAGTAATAGTAGTAGTAGTAGAAGTAGTCATAGTAGTAGTAGTAGTAGAAGTAGTCATATTAGTAGCAGTAGTAGTAGTAGTAGTAGTAGAAGTAGTCATATTAGTAGCAGTAGTAGTAGTAGTAGTAGAAGTAGTCATATTAGTAGTAGTAGTATTATAAGCTATAGAAGTAGCGGTTGTAGTAGTTTATTTCGGTAAAATTGAAGTTGTGGTCCTTCATGATGTGTTGTTGTGTTTTGTTTGTTGTGTTTTGTTTGTTTTTCTGTGTTTTGATGGTTTCTTGTTTTGATGGTTTGTTGTTGTTGTTGTTTTTGGGTGTTTCTGCTGGAGGTAACTTGTTGTGTCTATTTGTTTCCAGGAGGAGCTGCTGCTGAGACAGGAGGAGCTGCTCTCTCAGGTGAGGGAATCGTACTCTGCTTCTCTGCTCCTCATTCTGGTGGAGGTCATTCTGGTGGAGGTCAGTCTGGTGGAGGTCAGCCAGGTGGAGGTCAGTCTGGTGGAGGTCAGTCTGGTGGAGGTCAGTCTGGTGGAGGTCAGTCTGGTGGAGGTCAGTCTGGTGGAGGTCAGTCGGGTGGAGGTCAGGACCAGGATGGAAGTACAGCTGAGCTAGAAGAACATGTGGTGATGTTCATCTGCAGACATGTTTTGTGAATGAATGAATGAATGAACCGGACCGGCCCACAGAGTCTCAAACCCGTTTCTCTGAAGGTCCAGTTCATCTCAGGGCTCCATCTGGTTCTGCACTGCTGAGCCAAAATCATAAGAAAAGCCACCCAATAGATCAGAACCACCTTGAACTGGATCTTTGGGGGGGGTGTCTCTCCAGTCCGTTAACCACTGACTGTCATCTGTGTCTCTCTCAGGTGAAGCAGAACCTGAAGGTGGACCTGCAGGGCATGGAAGCTAAGCTGGAGGACATGGACTTGGACCATCGGCGGCGTCTGGACCAGGACCTCTCTGGGCTGGAGAGGCGGCTGGAGGGGCAGCGGACAGAGAGCCTCTCTGCTGCTGCCGGCCTCAGCGTCCGGGTCCAGGTTCTGGAGGCCCAGAATGCAAAGGTGTTGTAGTTCTAGTCGAGATGTTCCCAGAGGAGGGACTCACTGATCCGCCGCCTTCTTGTGTCCTAACTGCGTGTCCGTGATGTCACTTCCTGTTCTCCCAGCTCTCCCAGGAGTGGTCTTCCATCCAGCAGACGCCTCCTCCAGCCCCCTGCCCCGATACCAGCGCCGGTCCCACCAGCATCCAGCTCACGCCGGAGCTCCAGCACGCCATGGAGAAGTGGTTGGCTGACCGCATCAAGGTGGGCGGAGCCTCAGATGTTAACTTCTGCAGTCACCAGACGTTGGCGGTAGTTCTGGCAGTGATGGCGGCGGGCTTGTTCTCTGTGTGATTGACAGGAGCAGGACGCCATCAGACTCTCTGACGGGGGACGCCCTCTGGCCGACAAAATGGCCGACTTCGCTCTGGAGACTCAAGGTTGGCTAACGTCGCGTTCCTCGGCCGCCGTCACGCAGATTCTATGTTTTTTATTGGTCAGAAGACGAGAAATGTGAAAAAGATCAAGGATGGAAGGAGGCGGAGAAACAAACAGATAAACAAACAGATGGACAAACAAATAAACAACAAATAAACAACAGATAAACTAAACAGATAAACTAAACAGATTAAAAAAACAGATAAACAAACAAACAACAGATAAAAACAACAGATAAACAAACAGATAAACAGAGTTCTCTAAACCGGACCCGTCCTTGAATGCTGGTCTGCTCCAGAACCCTCTCTTACTCAGAGACCCTTCAACACGTAGACTTTAGGGCCAGTCAGGGATCAAACCAACAACCTGTCTGTCTTTAAACCTGTCTGTCTTTAAACCTGTCTGTCTGTGGTCCGCCCTTCTTCTTCTGTGGTGGGGTGGGTCCAGACGGCTTTCAGGACCTTCTGGATCAGAACCTCCTAACCTCCAGTCAGGCCTTGGCCTCCCTCTAATATAAATATATGTTAATATATGTTATATATATATATATATATAATATATATTATGATATATATTATATAATATATAAAATATATTATATATATATCATAATATATATATAACATATATATATATATATTAATATTTGTTATGATCTTTTACAGAAGCGTCAACTTCATGTCTAAGATAATAATATATTAATAATTATATATATACTTACTTCCCGTGATAAAAACTTATATATATTTAAACTAAAGGACATTTATCTTCTGTCTGTCTGTGTGTGTCTCTGTGTGTGTGTGTGTGTGTGTGTGTGTGTCTCTGTGTGTGTGTGTGTCTTTGTGCATCTGTCTATGTGTGTGTGTGTCTGTTTGTGTCTGTGTGTGTGTGTGTCTGTCTGTATGTGTGTGTCTGTGTGTGTCTCTGTGTGTGTGTCTGTATGTGTCTGTGTGTGTCTGTATGTGTGTGTGTCTGTCTGTCTGTCTGTGTGTGTCTGTGTCTGTCTGTGTGTGTCTGTGTCTGTCTATGTGTGTGTCTGTTGTATGTATGTTTGTGTGTGTTTGTCTGTGTGTGTGTGTGTGTGTGTGTGTGTGTATGTTTGTCTGTGTGTGTGTGTTTGTGCATCTGTCTATGTGTGTGTGTGTGCAGGTGCCAGTGTGATCAGTACCAGGTGTTCAGAGACGTATCGGACCCGTTCTGCGTGTGTGACCCTGTTTGGATTCCCGCTCTGGTACCCGTCTGAGAGTCCTCGTACTGTTATCCAGGTATGATCCCGCCTCCTGATGGCGTCTGACCTTCTCCCTCAGGAAGTGACCTAACAGTCGCGTGTCCTTCTTGGTTCTCAGGGACACCCGGTGCTGCTCCCGGGGAAATGCTGGGCGTTTCACGGCGTCCAGGGGACTCTGGTCATCTCGCTGTCCCACGCCATCAGGATCACTCACGTGACGCTGGACCACCTGCCGCATTACAACTCGCCCACCGGACGCATCGACTCCGCCCCCAAAGACTTTGAAGTTTACGTGAGTGACGGAGGACGGCCCGCATGTGGCGACATGATTGAAGGCATGAGCTGAAGGACGTTTGTCCTTAGATTCTGAGCGATTAAGTCCGTCTGTGGCGACTTATGAGGTCCGACTGATGGAGGTTCTGACCGCGGGCGCCAGCAGAGAGTTCTTCCGTCCTATTATCACCTCTTCCTGTTTTTTTTATTTAAAGGGCAGCTCAAGGTCGTTCAAAAGTTCTGACAGGTTCCGCACATCGACCAATGAGGTGAGGGGACAGCCGAGGGGGGCGGGGCTAGAACCGCTCAACGCTCAGTCGGGTTGAACGGGTCCGTGGCACTGCGTTGCGGCGCAGACACCACTGAAGGTCGACGTTTCTCTCTCCTGAAACTGAACGATGGAGCGGATCTCAGAATCCCTCCAGAGTTCATCTTCGTCACCGTCAGCGAAGAAGACGCGCCGGCGTTTCCATGGTTTACCGGTCAAACAGAACTCCTTTTTTAATCGTAGTTTTAGTTTTAAAAATGTTGTTTTTCTGGAGCGGGTTCAAAAGCTAGGACACACCTGGGGGGTCTGGGTCAGCAGGTCCAGAACTCTGGACCGTGTCTGAGTCCGTCTGTGACTGTCAGCTCAGAGAACGCCGTCCGGATTCTGAGTGTTCGATGGATCCGTGGCGATGCTTCACAGTGAAAGTGTCCTTGGTTCTGTCATACTGATGATGATTGGAGGGCGTGTCTCTGCTGCCTGTCCTTCATCCTCTTTGTTGTCCTCTGCTCTAGTCTCGTCTCTGAGACGGACCTGATGATGGCGTCCAGTAGATCCTGACGGTCCGGTTGGGCTTTGGAGCCCTTTGCCCTTTGGACACGCCCTCCTTCCATATTTGTTTGTTGTGAATGATAGCGTAGAATGTTCTCAGGCTAAAAGAAAAACAAACAAACAAACAAACAACGTTTCGGCGCCGGTGGACTGGTCTCAGTCAGGTGCTTCTATTTTGGCGGTAAAACGGTGCTCAGGTTGTTTATTGCTGGTTTTGTCTGTAGGGGATGAAGAAGGACCCCGAGGAAGGAACGCTGCTGGGAACGTTCACCTACGAGGAACAAGGAGGATCAACGCAGACCTTCAAGCTGCCCGTCAGTAACAGCAACCATCTACTTCCTGTCTGCAACTGTGGGCGGATCTGGTTTCCTGTTCCTTCATGCTGACCTCTCTCTCTTACTCTCCCTCTCTCTCTCCCTCGCCCCCTCCTACAGGAGTCCTCTGAGGAGGTCTATCGCTGGGTGGAGCTGCGTGTACTGAGTAACTGGGGACAGGTGGAGTACACCTGTCTGTACCGTTTCCGTGTTCATGGGCGGATCTCCTCCAGATGATCGTCCCGCCGCATAAGACGCACCGTGACGAGACTCTGAATCAAAGATGGCGGCCTGGCGCTGCCGGGACATCCTGTGGCTCCTGATTGGACGGCTGGAGGAAGTCCCTGTTTTTTGTGGTCTTTAAAACCTGAAGATGTCAGATATGTTTTTCAAACCAAACCCTGTGAGGAGAACCCTGTGAGGAGAACCCTGTGAGGAGAACCCTCGGAGAACCCTTGATGCTGTTTGTCCGTATGCTTCCTTATCTTCATCATCGAGTCTTCTTCCTCCTCCCTCTCTGGACGCTCACGCAGCCTGAGAACACGCCCCCTCCTCGACACAAGCGAACGCAAAGTCTGCTGCGTGTTCGTCCATGAGGTCGCAGACAACCGGCGCCGTGGTCAAGACCCGCCGATGACCTCTACGATGAGTCACACTCACTCTTCAGGGACGTCTGGAGCAGTTACCTTCAATGATGTATAAATATATGTATATATTATATATTTACTATATACTATGTGTATACTATGTATATATCTATATCTATATATCTATATAGATATATAGATATAGATTCTTTCGTGGGTATTTCTCGTGTTTTCGCCTCGCTGCGGACCTTGAGCCGCAGCGAGGCGGGTCGGCGCCGAAGGCATCGGTGATGAAGTGACATTCATTTTGAGAATCTTCCACATAAAAACAGAGTTTGTGAAGTTGTGAGGGAACATCTGAGGAAGGTCAGAGGTCAGTTTGATCATCTTAGAATAAAAATACACAGCTCTGCAGTATTTCTCTGCTCCTCGAATACTTGAAAACCTATTTTTCATCTTTTTTTTGGTTTGAAATAGTTTGGATTAAAAAGATGGTGAAGATTCTCGCTGACATGTTTGATTCTGTTTACATTATTTAATTATACAGAAGCTTCTCTTTGAAGAGGCACTTTGTTGATTGACAGGCAGGTGAATATATTCATGTTTACGCGACAGGAAGTTCCTTTGATTCCCTCAAAGAGGCGGGAAATTGTTTTAAATAACACAAGGGTGTAAATCGTCCTGCTGGAGTGAAAGTCCAGAATAATAATAATAATAATAATAATAATAAAGAATGTTTCTGTCTGAGTTAAAGCTGTTGACCCGAGGAGAATCGGACCATCGACCAGAATCGGTCTGATTTCTGGAATAAAAGGTTGGAATCTACTTCCTGTGGTGTTTTATTCTACTTCCTGTGGAAACACATCTACCAGACAGCAGATACACAAACAGAACTTTATCTTCATGTAAGACAGAAGAGATGAAGACGAGGAGAAAATATGTTAATGGAGCAGCAGCGCATCATCTTCATCAAAGGTTCTGTTAGCCGTCCCCCAGTCCAGACCTTCTGGGTCAGAACCAAGGTCCCATACAGTTTAATTTAAAATGCCCTTTTACCGAGGTTCTGGTCCAAACTGTATGTAGTCAATCCGTAAAAACTTTATTTGTCAGCACAGATGATTGACAGCACAGATGATTGAGAGACAGCACAGATGACTGACAGACCAGAAGGAGAACATCATCTACATACAGAGAGTTCTGTGAGGGAACATCTGCCAGAACATCATCTGCATACAGGGAGACGTGACGGATGGAGTCATTGGTGGAACTACAACATCCTGTTTTTGTCGTATCTAAATAAATGAATGACTGGTTTCTTGTCTCGGGTCGATCCGGTGTCGCCTCCTTCCTTCATGCTGTTGGTGCATCTTTAACTGTGATCCAGGTGGCAACTTCCCACTAACTGTGGTACCATGGTGACGTGCATGTTAGATACCGAATATGTTCTGATCCGGGTCGGATCGGAGGCTCAGAAGCTGTTTTGGTTCTTCTGCTCCTTCTTCTCCAGCGGCGTCCACGATTTCCAAAGATGTCGAGATGGCCCTGAAAACATTTTCATCCTCCTCGTGTCAAAGACAGCCGCAGGGATCCACAGGACGTGTAGGGCAGCGGCGACGTTTGAGAGGTCAGAGGTCACTCTGATGACATCATCTACTGCCATGATGTAATGAAGCCATTATTTTTGTTAATGCGGGTGTTTATTGTGACTGTATTCCCCAGAGCTCCTCTGGACCCGCCTGAGAACATCAGTAACACCTTACAGAGGATTTCTCATGGACCTTGCATCACCTGTTTACCAGCCGGGTTACATCAGTGAGAAGAAACCGCGCCGCTGCTGAAGATCTGAAGCTGCCAGCCAGAGCAGAGACTCCACTCGCAGCAACCAAGAGGGAGAAGAACGCAAACGCAACGGGAGCACGGTGATGGAGCAGCAGCCATGATGAAACCGCCTTCTGCCTGTACAGGGCGGTGCATCTTCATCATCATCCTCTCCCTCATGGAGCCCCCTGCAGATATATGTTAATAAGAACGACATGAAATAATTCCAAACTCCTTCAACTTTTACGGGGTCTCCACTAACCACACCCACATCCACACCGTCCAATCACTGCAGGAGTCCACGCCGCGCTTTCGGCCAATCACCATCCTGAGGAGAGGCGGCCATTGCTGCTGTGCCTGGTCCGTCCCCACCATGGCTGCAGGGTTTATAAGCCTGACTTCAGTGATCTTCACGCAGAGGTTCCACCCTGAGGCAGCAGGAGCACCGAAGGTAGGATGGACTGATGGTCTGGTTCTGGTGTCGGCATGAGGGTTTTTATCATTCATGCAGCATTCTAGAACATAAATGACTGGATACCTGAACCCACCTTCAAAGTCATATTGATTATTGCAACGTTTTGGTGCTAGACCTTCTTTTGGTACCAGACCTTCTTTTGGTACCAGACCTTCTTTTGGTACCAGACCTTCTTTTGGTACCAGACCTTCTTTTGGTACTAGACCTTCTTTTGGTACCAGACCTTCTTTTGGTACCAGACCTTCTTTTGGTACCAGACCTTCTTTTGGTACTAGACCTTCTTTTGGTACCAGACCTTCTTTTGGTACTAGACCTTCTTTTGGTACTAGACCTTCTTTTGGTACCAGACCTTCATCCGGCGCTGCAGGGAACCTGAGACCAGATAAAAAGTTCACAATGTAGGAATAAATGTTTCTGTTCTTTCTTTCAGCGTCTTCTCTGTAATGGAACTCAACACCACTCTGAACCACAGCAGCAGTCCCCCTGGACCTCCTCCGTGGTACCAGTTCCCCGTCTGCGCCGTGGCCCCTTACGGCTTCATTTTCTACTTCGGGGTCAAGGTGTTCAACCTGATTGTGGGCGCACCCTGTAACTTCTTGGTCATCTGGCAGATCGCCACCAAGAAGAAAGACGCGTCCACGTGTGACATCTTCATCTTCAACCTGGCCGTCCTGGACGGCTTCTTCTGCCTGATGACGCCCACAGAGATGGTCAACCGCCTCCTGCTGGACGACCCCCGCATCTGGTTCTCTCAGAGGTTCGCCTACGGGATCAAAGACGTGGCCCCCCTCTTTCTGGTGAGTCTTTGTCTCATACAGGACACCACCGACTGATTGGACTAGATTCACACCGGCGGTAGTAGTCTAGTCCATCCACATCCCCTCAAGAACCGCTGGACCGGATCGGTAGCGGCTGAAGCTGTTCATCTCAACGCGTCCGTCTTCTTCGGATTGTTTCTACATATTTGAGATTCCCTCATCAATGAAAGGGACAAAAATGGGGTTTTGACCCCAGAGAGGGACCTGTGTCTACTGGAGGGGGCGCCATGCTCAGACCAGGAACCAGTCTTTGTGAGACAAGAAACGATCAGCTGCACTGAATCTGTTCTTTAACTTGGGTTGCAGGTGTGCATCTGTCTGGACCGGTACCTGGCCGTGGTCCAACCCGTACTGTTCGCAGGTATTCGAGACAACAAGATCCGAATGGGCGTCTCTGCGGTGGTCTGGGGCCTCATCCTTGCGTACGCATTCACCAAGTGCTTCCTGGGAGTCATGAGCGTCAACGAGGTCTTCAGCGGCGTCATCCTCTCTGCCTTCGCCATCATGGTCTTCTGCAACATCTCCGTTATCTGGGTCCTCAGACGCTCTGTGGCGGGAAAGGAGGAGATGAATCCAGTGAAGAAGAGGGCCTTGAAGATGGTACTCATCATCCTGGCCATCGTCGTGGTCAACTACCTGCCGCCCGTGGCCCTCATGCCCTTCGTGTCCTACTACTCGTTCGTGGCGTTCCGGTGCCAGATCAGCATCAGCATCTTCTCCATCATGGACCTGAGCTGCAGCATCGAGCCTCTCCTCTACATCACCATGATGGAGGCTCGGGTTGGAAGGTGCTGCTTCGCCAAGAGATCGACGCGTGATCCAGCTCCAGGTCTGTTTAATCCACGGATGTTCTAACGAGTCCTACAGAACAAACCCGGTAACCAGACTCTTCTTCTTCTTTCAGATGTTCCCTTCCAGGTTCACCGCAGCGGATCACGTCTGGATGGTTGCCGTCCGTCTGCATGTCATTAGTGAGAAGAAGCAGATAAACTATTAGCTCAGATGTTTCCACCAGGAGAACCTTCTGCTGAGCCTTGACTGACGACTGCAGACCCCCTGACCTTCTGCAAACCCGATGCTCAGCCTGCCAGATTCCTCAGGAACCTTGGAACATTCCTGAAGAGCCCTGGCATCTTCCTGGATTTAACTGCTGCGACCACCTTCTTCTAATCCCACCAGAGATGTTCTACAGGATTCGGGTCGGGTGACGGTTCCGGCAGCTCTAGAATGTCCCACAACTTCTGCTAGGGTAGAAGGTTCCTTCAGAAGGTCCAATGATGCCCTAGCTTCAGACCCTCCTCTCAGATGGGTTTCTTCTAGGATTTTCTGATACTTGATGGAATCCATCTTCCAGAGCGTCACTAATCCACCCCCGCGCGTCACTGTGGGTGTAGGTGTTCTATTCAGCATCAGCTTCATTCCTCCTCCTGCAGACCTATGGCTGATCCAGAGACCCCAAAGGTTCCAGTTTGGTTTCCCTGATCCCAGAGGAACATCACAAAACATCAACTGGGTCGACCTCGATGCTTCTGGGCTTCTAAAGACATCTCTTGTGATTCTGGGTCAGCAGTGAACATCTTGGTCCGTCTATGAAGGTCCTGGTCTCTGAGGGAAGAGACCCGGCAGGTGGGGAAAAGAACCTGCAGTCGTCAGCAAACGCGTGGAAACCCGTCCAACCTGCTGTCTGGACCGGTTCACACGTTCATCGCCTCCTCTGAGCTGGATTATATACATTTGATCTGAGTTCAACACTTGTTAATCCCGCTGAAGATAAATGTCCCCCCTCCCTCCTGAACGCTCAGAGCCGGGCTTTAATGGGCCGAGCCAGCATGACGCCCTGCGGGACTAATCAGTGACGGTGTGAACAGAACCCAGAACATGGCGTTTATAACAAAGAAACATTTTAATCAAGAAACCACCTCCAGATTAAAGCCGTTGTTTTTGAACCGGAGAATGTTTGAGAGAGTTTTACGGGTCAGGTTTGAGTAAACCCGACTTTATGAATCTGAAGTTTGTGTATTCAGAACCATTTGAATTCATGTTTCCTCTCGACGTCAAAACCTTTGGTTAAGATTCGTCTCCGGAGACTCAAAGTCCGCTCGAAGTCTGCCTGATCTTCAGCTGAAGTTCTGTCAGGCGGTCCCTGCTGACCTCTGGCCCGTCCTCTGAGCTCACGTATCCGGGGTAGGTTGGGTGGGACCGGGTTGGCGGCGGTTTCGGGCCGTCGGCTGCGCAGCGTGTCGAGGGAAGGAAGAGCGGGATGAGCTTGGCGTGAGCGTAGTCGATCTCAAAGCCTTCAAAGATCAGCCCAGTTCCGCAGGAGCCCAACCCCGCCTCCAGGAGTCTCGCCACCTCCCGGGCTGCCAGAACCAGTCGCTCATAGTCCCTGTTCTCTAGCCTGAATATATCAGAGGTCAAAGGTCGGCGTGGGACCAGCACAGTGAAGCCAGGGGTGTTGGGGAAAGGAGTGAGAAAGGCCACGTGCTCCTTATCCTCCCACACCCGCCACTGTGGCTCCTCCCCCCGGACGATCCGCGAGAACAAGCCGGGGTGAGTTGGATCGTCCCCCAGGAACGTCGGGTCAGACGGGGCGTCGGGGTCCGGGAGCTGGGCTCGGATCTTGGCCTGGATCTCGGTCAGGCTAGAGTCGCTCCATCTGGGAGCGGTCCTGGAGGTGCAGTAACCTGGGTCGTGGGCGTTGTGCTCCTCCTCTCCTGCCAGGTGGGGGCGCCACTCTGCATCCAAACCATGGAGCGGGAGGAGGCGGACCTTTGAGATGAAAGCAGATGTTTTATTTATTCGGATATATAAATACATATATATACACACATACATATATATATATATATATATATATATATATATATATATATATATACACACATATATATATATATATATATATATATATATATATATATATATACATATATACACACATATATATATATATACACATATATACAT
>VRLP01009867.1:2500-11408 GCA_009660295.1 Lophius piscatorius
GAAAATGTTCTGAGCACAAACCCAGAGTGGTGCTGTGAGCTGAAAACCTCGGCTCAGAGATGTTCCTCCTGTCTCGCCCTCCTCCCTCAGTCCGTCCCTGATGTCGACCCCATGAAGCGCTCGGTCTCCAGTGTGGCTCCACAGCGACCCCAGGAGGTCAACCTGAGGGACTACACCCTGGAGAAACCCACCCAGGATCGAGCCCACCACCATCACCACCACCGCTGCCACCACCGCAGAGACAGAGAGAGAGACAGGGAGAAGAGGCAGGGGTCTCTGGACACACCTGTGGGAGGAGAGACGGCAGGGTCTGCTGGTCAGTCTGCACCACACACACTTATACACGTACACACACACTTATACATACACACACACTTATACATACACGTACACACACTTATACATACACACACACTTATACATACACACACACTTATACACATACACACACACTTATACATACATACACACACACTTATACACATACACACACACTTATACACATACACACACACTTATACATACACACACACTTATACATACATACACACACACTTATACACATACACACACACTTATACACATACACACACACTTATACATACACACACACTTATACACATACACACACACTTATACATACACACACACTTATACATACACACAAACTTATACATACACGTACACACACTTATACATACACACACACACTTATACATACACACACTTATACACATACACACACGCACACTTATACATACACATACACACTTATACATACACACACACACTTATACATACACACACTTATACACATACACACACGCACACTTATACATACACACACACTTATACACATACACTCACACTTATACATACACACACACACTTATACACATACACTCACACTTATACATACACACACACACTTATACACATACACTCACACTTATACATACACATACACTCACACTTATACATACACACACACACTTATACACATACACTCACACTTATACATACACATACACACACACTTATACACATACACACACACACACTATACATACACACACACACTTATATACATACACATACACTCACCCAAACACACTAACACAAACACAAACACACATATGCACATACACACACCCACACCCACACACACACTTAAACACGCACCCCCACACACGCACACAAACACACACATACATACATACACAAACTTACAAACACACATACAGACACACGCGCACACACAATCATTGGATCCCAGTTTTCCTCTTGGCTGGGAGCTTCTGTCCTGAAATGACACCTGTTGAATGGATTTCTGTCACATTTAATAAAAGCGTTCCTGATGTCAGTGACTCCATTCATCCTCCTTCACCCTCACTACTGTCTCCTCCACAGGAGCACCGGCGGAACCCTCCTCCGATCCCGCCGCCTCCAGAAAGCGAGCCCAGGACCGGGGACGCTCCCACGAGAGGAAGCACCACCACTCCTCGGCGGAGAAGCAGCGCTACTATTCCTGCGACCGCTACTGCAGCCGGGAACACTGCCAGAGCCAATCAGCCGCCGCCAGCTGTGCCGCCTCCCCCTGTGAGGGGCAGGAAACCAGCAACAAGCAGGTGGGGGAGGGGGAGGGGGAGGGACAGTTTTCACTTTTCCCATCATGACATAAAATATTATAATAACGATTCAAAATCAGTTGAATAAAAGTCATTAAACTGGTTTATATTCCCAGAATCCTGACTTCATTTTAAGAATTCTTCTTTTACTCCTAGAACTCTGATTATATTCTGAATTTTAGATTTTCCCCAAATTGTTATATTATTATTATAATAAAAATAATACTTATTATTATATTTTATTATTATTATATTATTATTATTATTATTATTATTATTATTATAATTATTGTTATATTATTATTATTATTATAATTATTGTTATATTATTATTATTATTATTATTATAATTATTGTTATATTATTATTATTATTATTATAATTATTGTTATATTATTATTATTATAATTATTGTTATATTATTATTATTATTATTATTATAATTATTGTTATATTATTATTTATATTATTATTATTATTATTGTTATATTATCCCTCTGCTCCTGCTGACTCTCTCTCCTCCGTCTGCTGGTTCAGCCTCTCATGGCTTCTCACTTCTTCTCCCACTTCCTCCTTTCATCATTTTACATCCATCCTGTCTGCATGTCTGTCCTCGTCCTTCCCATCGCTGTCCCTCCATACATTCCATCTCCTCTGTCCATCTTTCTTCTCCTCTGTCTCTCTCTTCCTCTCCTCTCTCTCTCTTCCTCTCCTCTCTCTCTCTCTTCCTCTCCCCTGTCTCTCTCTCTTCCTCTCCTCTCTCTCTCTTCCTCTCCTCTCTCTCTCTTCCTCTCTCTCTCTTCCTCTCCTCTCTCTTCCTCGCCCCTGTCTCTCTCTCTTCCTCTCCTCTCTCTCTCTCCCTCTCCTCTCCTCTCCCTCTCTTCTCCTCTCACATGTTCCTCTCATCGTTCTATCGTTTCAAATTGCTTGTCCACTCTTCATCCAGGGCAGTGGTTGGGTTAAAGGCAGCCCGGTGGTACTGAGCTCCAGTTCCAGCACGGCGAGCCGCGGGCGGCGGCAGCTCCCCCGGACCCCCCTCACCCCGCGCCCCGGGGTGGCCTACAAGACCGCCAACTCCTCCCCTTTGCACTTCGTGTCCAGCCCCGCCTCTCTGAGTCCCGGCCGGCTGAGCCGCGGCTTGTCGGAGCACAACGCCCTCCGGCACAGCGCCTCCCGCCACTTCCCCTGCCCCGTCACCCGTATCAGCTCCGAGCCCTTCCTGGGCCAGGGCCAGGGCCAGGACGAGGCCTTGGCCAGCCTCTACGGAAGCCTCCGGGACCAGCTGGACGTCTTCAGGGACGCGGCGTCACGGACGCCCAGCCCCCGCGTTGGACGTTCATCTTGGACCGAAATGCCTAGCATGACTGGAGCCCTTCTTCCCGCACCGCAGCAGAACCTCGGGGTGGCCAACGGGTACCACTTGGGTTTTGGGGGTAGCCCGGGCTCCGGGGTCCGAGCACCGAGGTATTACCAGGAGGAGGACGAGGACAAATGGTGCTAGCATGGCTTTAAAACAACCTTTTTACCGCATTTTTGAGGAATCTTGATGAGTTTTATCATCTTGTCTGAAGGCTCTGGTTTACATTCTCCACGTTCGATGCTGCGTTCCAATCCTAACTGAAGGTCTCGAGTTAGCCGGATCATCTGAACTGAGAAGCTGTAAAGTGGGGAATGTTTTATGTCGACTAAAAAGAGTTGTCGTTGTCAAAAGGCTGGTAGAATTAAGAAATTAAAGAGTAGACTATTGTCCATATTTACAGATTTACAGGGAGCTTTAGGGCCTCATGGATTGTTTACAAGTCCGACTTTAAAGACAGAAAGTCAGAATTCTGATTTTATTCCCAGAGTTCCGACTTTGTTATGACTTTATCCTGACTTTATTGTATGAATTCACCAGATTTTATTCCCAGAAAACCCGACTTTATCCTGACTTTATTCTCAGATTCATGCTTTTATTCTCATAATTCTGACTTTATTCTCAAAATTCTGATTTTATTCTCAGAATACTGACTTTATCCTGACATTTTCCCAGAATTCTGACTTTATCTAGACTTTATTCTCAGAATCTCGATTTTATCTTGACTTTATTTTCAGAATCCTGATCTAATTCCCCGAACTCTGACTTTATCTGGATTTTTCATATTTCTTACTTAATATTGACTTTGTTCTTAGACTTTTGACTTAATCTTGACTTACTCTCAGCACACTGACTTTATTCTCAGAATTTGGACTTTGTCTGGATCTGATCTGATTTTCTTCTCCGAATCCTGATTTATCCTGACATTTTCCCAGAATTTTGACTTAATCTAGACTTTATTCTCAGAATCCTGACTTAAGCTTGACTTTATTCTCAGAATATCAACTTTATCTTGACTTTAATGTCCGAATCCCGGCTTAATACTGACCTTTACTTCAGAATCCTGACTTTATTCCAGGAAGTCTGACTTTATCCTGACTTTACACTCAGAATTACAGCTTAAACGCATTAATTCTGACTTAAGTCTTTGAGAATGGCTGTGATATTTTTGGCCACAGGACCAAGAGGTGGATTTAAGACCCGACAGACGCGAGGACACGACAAACCGCCGCCGCGTCTTTTAGTGGAGGATTCTACCGTCTGATGGCGACGCCGGATTCGTCCCGACATTCCCCTCTGTGTGCGTGGAACCGGCGAGGCGCTGTCCACCAGGCAGCCCGAGAGAAAGCGACGCATGGCAGCGGAAAGGTTTCTCTAAAAACTTCCTGGTAGATGTTCTCTTTCCATCGTGTGCATTTATTTTGTACGACATGAAAAAAAACAACCTCCGGTTGTGTTTCACGTGAACTGCTTCCAGGTTGCCATGGTTTCAGGTCCAACGTTTCTTACACACTTGTTTGCGATGTAAGACAAAGTGCCTCCTTTTAGATAAACTGTAGAAAAAAAGACGCAGCCTTTTTTCTTTTGGTTTTGTTTTTGTCTTAAGGCGTCCACAGCCGCTGAAGTCGGTGTGTAGCTGGTCGTGTGTGTAGCTCTGCAGGAACGCGTCGTGAACAGGAAGCCTTAACCACGAGCAGAGAAACAGGACGCTTCAAGAAAGTAAAAAAAAAAACACCTGGTGAAAGTGGATTATTTTCCTGTGTTTTGATAAAAGCCTGTCTGGGTGAGGTGCATTGTGGGAACGCTTTGCGAGCATTTAGCAGCTATGAAACCTGCATCGATATATCAGTCTGGTCCCATTAATGCCAGTAACCCAGTGTGTGTGCATGTCTCCGCGGTTCAGGTGTGTGTTTGGACCACAGGGTGTGTGTTTGGTCTGCTGGAGCCTGAAGCCCCGACGCTTCACCTGTGTCCACCTCCTGAGTGACAGCGGGCTCTCTGAGGGAAGCCCCGCCCCCTGAGCGCGTCACCACGTGGATTAAACCAGGCAGACATCAGCTGTTGCAGATAAAGTTTGTTTTGTTTCCTTTGTTCTTATTCTTAAGAAGTGAGTTCATTTTTTAGTTTTGGCCGTTATAAAATAATTTAATTTTAACTTTTTGGCCCAAAGGGAGAAAAAAAAATACATGCAGTCCAATATCCTAAAATAAAACCTTAACAATAAATTAATATTCAATATTTATGATCAGGACTGATGTTAGATTAAAAAAAGGAAAAAATATTAATATATATAATAACATTTTACAATAGATGCAAATATGAGGTATTACAAAATAAAATCACACTTTCTTTTAAAAAACACTGAAATGAATGGAATTTTACTAATGACCAAAATGTAATGACACTAATATTATAACTAACTATCAACATATCGCACAGTCATTTATTACAAAAAAAAATCCCCTCAGCATTCAGTATGTGACAAAATAAGTATTTCTATATTTTAAGCATCTTTAGTATTATTATTTAAAGGGTTAAAAATCGTTCTGATCAATAAAAAATGTCATTATGAACCTAAATCAGCGATATTTTTAATCATTGACATGTTTAACACGATACTAGTTGGAGAAAAAATATTTTAAAAAAAATAAATATATCAGAAATTATTACTATGTTTATTAAGGAGAGAAATCTCTGAACTGTTCTGATCAAGCATGAGAAAAACTATTTGACCCTTATTAGACTTTTTTTTGGTGGTTTAAAGTCACATCATTCTATTTAGTGAGTCATCGCATGTTTTAATATACTTATTATATATGTTTCTAATATACTTTTAACTTTAAACAACCAAAACATGTCAACAAGGGCATAAAGTACAAACATACATTTATAAGGGAAATTTCCTTTCTGTTTAATAACATTTTTGACCAAAATAAATTGTCACTTTATAGTAAATTTAGATTGTCTAAGATATTACATTTAAAAAATTTACCAGATAAATAAGATATTGATGAGATTAGAGGGTTAATATGCAAAAAAATGACCTATTTGACAGGTGGTGTCCCCCAGGGCTCCGTCCTCGGCCCCATCCTCTTTAGAATCTACATGTTTCAACTGGGTCGCATTATAATCAAGTTCTGTCACAATTCCAAATCATTCATAGACTCAGAATGAGCTGAACGGAACTTCCGGCTGAAGGGACATCAAAGGCCCAAAGACATTTATGTCCTCAAAGAGGATGAGAGTAGAACTTGATGACGTAAAGAACAAACGTTAAAGATACTGCAGGGAGGAGCCAACGCTGGTTCTGTTTCCTTCTGCAGGCAGTTGTTTTACTCATTGTTTGTTTCTTTTATACGTTTTGTTGTTTTAAATCACGCCCGTCCTGCAGCAGCTGACGCACCACATCGTGCTTGTTTTCCCGGTTAAGGTATAAAAACTCGATTTAACCACAGAGACGCGCTCCAGCGGCGGGACGCGTGAGAGTCGGGCTATGCAACCGGAAGAACCGGTCCCTCCATCCTTCCTGGAGCTTTACATCCTCCTCAGACTCAGGCTTCAGCACGACTGTGACCAAATGTTTTATAGAAAAAAAAAACCCATCAAGCAAACAAACAAACAAAAAAAAAAGACTTCAGATTCATAGAGGCACCGTGTAAACAAGAAACAGATTATTTAAACTATTTAGGATTACGTATATTTGCATGCATAACATAACCCGTTCTGACGTCGTGGAGGGAGGCGTGTCCTTCCCTTTCACAATAAAAGCCTTTGAAAGCTTCAATCTGTCACAGTTGAACATTTTAAGGTAAAAAAAAAAAGAAAAGAAAGAAGGAAGAACAAACTGTACATTCTTTAAGTAGGCGGCGTCAGAGGAAACCCACGTCTGGACCAATCCACGACCAAGCATCAACGATCAGAACTCCATTTCTACAGAACACAGGACGAGTGGGTGTGTCCCTTCTCGACAAAATACAGTTGTTTGCATGTCCAAAATATGTATGTGCATGTAGGAACTTTTAGATACCATGTGTTCTTTTGATTTTTAATATTTGATATAAACTGTAGAGACACGTTTCTATTCAACAGTATTGACATCCCACGCAGCAGATCTGGATCCGGCCCCGGGTTCAGTCCGATGTTTGTTTGCCTGATTTTATGTTCCTCGGCCAGACTTTGAATTCTGCAGTTGTTTCTACATTAAACATTTTGTATGAAGCAAAGCTCCTTGAAATAAAAAAGAATGAAATGAAAATGTTTTTGTTTTTTATTTTAGTGTTGGGGTGCAGCATTTCACGTCTTTACCCTTCATCATGGTCACATTCACGCTCAAACAATTACGCGCAGTTTATTTTTATTTATCTATTTACATGGCATCATTGATTGTGGAAAAAAAACACAATTTGAATAAGGTATAAAAACCCTCTGTTTCTGAGAAATAATGTTATTTTGTGTTTGATTAAAATACAATTTTAATTATTTAAAACGTAAAAGACGTCTGGATTCACTGTAACCAATAAGGAAGGCTTTCGGTGGGCGGGGCTAGAGACCTACAGATGGTAATCATTACAATGATTGGTCAAATATCACGTGACAGAAAAAATAATGAGGGGCAAAGTAAAAGCATATGCTTAATCATGATAAAGACCTAATTTAAATTATTTGAGAGCGTATTCATGAATATCGTGGTTTATAACTTATTATTTAATACATTTCCGCAAACAAAGTTTGTGATGTTGAATATTAGAGGGAGTTTTTTTTTGTTTTTTTTGTGTCTTGATTTTATTTTGAAAGATTTCCATAAATTTTACTTTGAAGTCCTCCTACCTCATATATCAATAAAAGTCAATAAGTGTTGATTCTTGAAGCGTTAATAAAATATTTAGTAGAGAAATGTTCGTAAATCACTGCGATATTAATGTTGAACGTTGTTGTTTTCAGTTATTTCTCGAAAACCTGACAAACATCTTTAACGTCACACGGGCGTTCTTCCGGTGGGCGGGACTAGAGTGTCGCAGCTGAAATACATTTAGATAATTAGTGACGTGAAGGAAAAAAAAGAAAAAGATTTACAAAACTGAAGCATACACTGGTAAAACCATCATTCATATGTATTTAAATTATTGAGTGAAGTTATAACAGTTCATAAATCATTGGTGAAGTTAAATGTTAATCTGCTTTTCCAGGTGCATTGTTTGTTTGTTGGTGTGAAGACAGGGAGATTTCACCTGAGGGGTAAGGAACGCTTTCATTAAAATAAGATAAATATATCAATATCAACGTATGAAGTAGATTCTAAATCTGTATGGTAATAGATCCGTAAACCGCTTTCAGAACCGGATCTGATGGAAAGGATGGAAACTCATGATCCCCTCTGGAGACCCCGAAAGAAAACAGACTTAAGACGCAAATAAGTGACTCCCAAAGTGTAAGTGGTGGGTTTATTTTACCTCCATGGTTACCTGTCAGTGGGTGGGATATATTACCTGGTTACCATGGTTCCCTATAAGTGGGTGGGATATGTTAACTGGTTACCATGGTTACCTGTCAGTGGGTGGGATATATTAACTGGTTACCTGTCAGTGGGTGGGATATATTAACTGGTTACCTGTCAGTGGGTGGGATATATTACCTGGTTACCATGGTTACCTGTCAGTGGGTGGGATACATATTAACTGGTTACCTGTCAGTGGGTGGGATCAATCAATCAATCAATCAATCTTTATTTAAATAGCGCTGATTCACAACAACAGTTGTCTGAAGGTGTTTTCCAGAAAGATCAGGTCTAGAACAAACTCTTTATATAATTATCTACAGACACAACAAATTCCTCCTTGAGCAGCACTTGGAGACAATGGCGAGAAAAAAACTGCCTTTTAACGGGCAGAAATCTCGAGCAGATCCAAGACTCAGGGTGGACGGC
>VRLP01009868.1:0-11406 GCA_009660295.1 Lophius piscatorius
CACACACACACACACACACACACACACACACACACACACACACACACACACACACACACACACACACACACACACACACACACACACACACACACACACACAGAGACACACACACACACGCGCACACACACACACACGCACGCACATACACACACACACGCGCACACACGCTAAGATTCCCGCGGTGCCAAAAATAACTAGCTGAAGCTGGGGGAGCGCGGCTCACAGCGTGGATCCACCCGGACAGAACCTCACGCTGTTCGGATCACACGGAGGCTGCAGATCCGCGTCTGCCGGAACAAAGGAAGATTCTTTTATCCTACTCTGCTGCTGGTCCGGCAGGGAGGCGGTTCTGTGGGTTTGTGACCGCAGGAACATCGGACAGGATGTTCTGTGCTGGACGTCACAGAACTGCTGGTGTTTTTATTCGTACCGTTGAACCGATGTGAGGTTCTGGTCCGTCGGACAGCAGGTGCTCTTGTCAGATAGTTAGGCGCCTACTTCCTGTGACTTTGGGTCTGCAGAAAGTCTGGGTTCGAGCCCCGCTGATGAGAAGAACTCTGCCGCTCCCGCTGAGCGAACAGCACCGGGATCCAATGTGACTCTGATGAGTGAAGGCTAAAAAACTGAGGGGCAGAATTTGCGATAAAAACTCCTTTAACACTTATTTGGTTCCATGAACGAATCCGTAAACGGACTCTTCTTATTCTAAACACCCCCCTACCCCGAAACACCCTCCAGCTCTTCAGAAGGATCCATAGATGTTCCCAGGCCAGATAAGATAAAGCAGCCGTCCTCTCTGACGGCAAAGAAGAGCCTTCAACCCCCTGATTCTTCTTCTTCTTTGTCTTTTGCCTGCCGCCACATTGGATCATCAGTTTTGGTCCATAGTTACTACAGGTACCTACTGGCCAACAGTACCATGTAGTTATATACTTAGCACTAGAAATACACTGTACTGTTATCCGTTCATGGCCGGGAGGGAAAATACCCTCATATCCACTGTGAAGTCTGGTGATGGATCTGTGATGCTGTGGGGCTGTTTCTCTTCCAAAGGTTCTGGACATCTTGTTAAAGACATGGTTCCATGGACTCCATCAAACACCAGCAGATACTGGATCAAGACCTAAAACCCTGTCAGAACCTTAAAGTGGGTCGTGGTTGGACCTTCCAGCAGGACAATGTTCTGAAGATCACCTCAACATCAACCCAAGAATGGTTCAGAGGTCACAGAATAAAGGTTCTGACATGACCGACCCAGTCACCTGACCCAAACCCACCAGAACATCTGAGGGATGTGCTGCAGAGGAGAGTCCACCAGAGTGGACCTCAGAACCTGAAGGAGGTGGAGAGGTTCTGTATGGAGGAATGGTCTCAGATCTTCTCCATGTGTCCTCAGACCTCCTCCCAGACCACAGAAGGAGACTGTTATTGTGGCTAAAGGGGGCGGAGCTAAATATTGAATGAAATGTGACTCATTAATAATGTAAACAGTCCAGACTGATGAAGACGACATGTTCTTTTTTTTTTTACAGTGTAAAACTGCGCGATCTTTCGCGGGTCACGTACCGGCGTCTGGCGACAAACTATATATATAAATATCAGAGCTCAGACAAATCTCTCTGCTCACTAATTCACAGGAAGTGGCGAGCTGAGTGGTGCTTACCCGGCTTACATAAAGTAGGTAATTAAACTGACATCTCTTTGCCTCGGAATTTATGTTTCTGTAATGACTCAGACGCCGCGGAGACGAGGGGGGGAGGGGCTTCAGGCTCCGAAACACAATGGATTAAAATGACACTCGGACGGCGCCGTTAATTATTATTATTTCCACGTTTCTTCCTCTTCTGTGAAACTTGTTTTTGTCACTTTGCGGCTCCAACTGTAATGATACCTGTTCGGCTCACCTGCGAAGACGAAGGCGCTCTCTGTGACTCAGCGTGAGTTCACGCTAAATGACGGAAATGCAAATGTGATTGCGCTCACGCAGGCGGCGGGAACAGTCGGCGCCACGTTTGCATAAAATACCTTCATTTGTGGACGTGAACAAAAGGCCCGTGTTAAAAACCTCAGGAGGAAGCGCTCGGAGACAATTCCAGCTGTCAATCATCCCACTCTGTGCATATCGTCAGTTCTCCGCGGAGAAGCTACGCGAGGGGAGAGGGGGAGGTCAAAGGTTACAGCCTCGCTTGAGCCGGAAGGGAGCTCATTAACGGCGCTTTCAGAACCACAGGATATCTTTGTGGTCCAGGAAGATCCTTAAACGGCGTAAACTCTGGACGCTTCTGGGTCAGAAAACCGGTTTTAACCAAACTGTTTGGTTCACGCCAAGTCATGTGACATCAGGGGAGGAGGCGGGTCAATGACTTTGATGTTTATGTAACATTTCCGGTGAGTTTACCAAGCAACACGGCCCGGCTGATGACATCATGTATGTCCTAACGATGTAACGTTAGTCAGAGTGAAACCCCTCTGAGGTACAGACAAGGCTTTGATGTCACCCCTGCTTCCCTTTTCTCCAGTATGGAAGTAAACACGAGTTTATATCTGCTGTTTCTTCCTTGAGAGCATCACAATAACAGAGAAAAACCGCCCTGATCACGTGACAGATCACGTGACAGACTCGTCACACAGCTGTTGACGGCGGCTCTACCGCCGGACGTGTCGGCGCACGCAAACAGTCCATGCAGGAATATTCTTTCGGAATGATTCCATTCCTGAAAGGAGAACAGTCTCCATGTAAGCCCGGCTTGTTGGAGGTGCTGAAGGCGCCACATCATGAATATTTAACACATGTAGCTTTGACATCACTGGATCTACTCGGCGCCATGCTTGGGTTCACCCAGCTCATATCTGGGCCTGGTGTCGGCAGCGACCGGCAACCATCACAGGAATCCTGTAGATAAATAAATATGTGGAAGTGGACATGATTAATCCTAATTATTACCTGATGCAAATGCTGGATGGACATTTCCTCCACCGTCCAGAACTCCAAGTTCTAATTTCACAAGCGGGAGTTGCATCGGATACAGAGGCGGCGTCGGTGTCAGCTGTGACATTCACGGGTTGATTTGATGCTCGGTGGAGAGAACGCCAGACGGATCTGGAGCCTTTCATTCCTCTTCTGCGTTAAATTTTTATGTATTTACACGTTTTATCGATATCAACAAATATGGATCAAATCGAGCAGTACCACTGGAAACCACTGGGGGCAATGTAGCAAAAATACAAGTAAGGATGATGATGACGACGAAGAAGAACCATTCAATGTTGGGAGGAAAAGAAACTCTAAAGTCGGGATTTGCGACACTGTTTAACTGCAAAGAAAATGGGAAAATGTTTTTTTTCCGATTTGGCAGCTCTGGCCGACTTTCCAGCGGCGTGAAGGTCCGAGTATAAAATGACTGAATCTTCATCTCAGGTCCAACTTTTTCTTTTATGAATTATTGAGAGAAAAGGGAAACTCGGCAGCATCAATCATGCCGGATCGATAAATGACCCGAGCAGTGCCGGGGCAGAGAACGTTGAATTTAATATATATGTTGTTGTTTTTTACAGTGCGGTTCTTTCTCTCGGACTGGTTCTTGTTGTTTTCGCTATCAGACGGCGCCGCGTGAATAATGCATGAGCCGACGTGTCAATCAGTAACTTCAGACACGGGAAGAAACACGTTTCCTGAAATAAGCACCGGCAAACAAACCTTCCCCCTTTAATAACCCCCGTCTTCTAATTTCCCACAGTTTAAACGTCCCTGAATGCATCACGTCTCTGCTGCAGAACCTGAAACACGGCTGATGTAAATTCTAGCTGGAGGGAGTCGCGTTATATTTGACTCCGGGGTTCGCCGCTTCCCTGACAGGATGTACTTGTTCTCGGCGTACCTGGTTTTCTGGATGATGCCGCCGCAGAGAGCTAAGTGACAATGATGGAGCCGGCGCACACGTGTCCCCCGTCAGTGCCGCGCGGGGCCACGTGACGACGGCTGTGATCTATAATTAATGTGCGACAGTGGAAATGTAACGGCGAAGATAAATCACTTTAATACCGGGGGAAGATATATAAATAAAAGAAGAGAGAGAATAAGATAATGTTGTGTGAAGGAGGAGGAGGAGGAGGAGGATAGCGAACAGGCAGACAGGAAGTGGGGCGTGGAAGCGTTGACACAAAATTGATGGCATTATTCAATCTGTGGGGCCGCATTCCATGAGTGGGTAATTTCACCTCAACCATCTGATTAGTTCTTCCATCTCTCCTAATCTCCTTCCTCCTTCTCCTCGTCTCAGTCTTACTGGTGGAGGGTTCATCTCTGTAAGCCGGAGCGGCTCTTCAGGTGGCGATGATCCCACTGGAGGCTCCGCCCACCCAACCTCGAGGCTTAAAACCGTCTTTTTGTGAACGGTGTTTCCTCTCGACAGGGAAGATTTCCTGTTTTGCTGAAAACACTAACGTTCATTTAATTTCTGTAACAGTTTATCGGGGTGGGAGTCACAGAAGGGCTGGAGCCTATCCCAGTTCACTTTACGAGAGAGGAGGGATGTATTCCAGAACCGTTGATGTTCTGGTTCAGTCAACTCTGACTTTATTAACTCTGAATCAAACTGGTGCAGGAGGACGATCAGAAGCCATCATCAGTGGAGCTCAGATACTGTGATTCACCATGGCAACCAGTGAGACCATATGGTCGCCATGGCAACCAGTGAACATATTGTCGCCATGGAAACCAGTGGGACCATATGGTCCCAATGGAAACCAGTGAGATTATATAGTCACCATGGAAGACAGTGAGACCATATGGTCGCCATAGCAACCAGTGAGACCATGTGGTCGCTATGGCAACCAGTGAGATTATAAAGTCACCATGGCAACCAGTGAACATATTGTCGCCATGGAAACCAGTGAGACCATATGGTCGCCATAGCAACCATTGAGAGGCTTCAGTCGACATACTTCACGCCATCTGAGCAGGAAGTTCTAATGCACTCACCAGCAGATATGTAGAAAAAAAGAGGGAGAGAAAAGTTCTGCCTGAATGAAAGTTTCTTCTAGTTTTAATGCAATTTTTCTGGATTTTGCTTAACTAACCCAGAGTTTCCCTTGGTTTAGGCTTAACTAAGTCAAAGTTTGTTGAACCTTGGATAACCCGCAGAGGAGACGCCCAGAACCTGATCAGACAGCGTAAACCCTCAGGTACCAACAGGACATGGAGGCGGGTCACTTCTTCTTGTATCGGACTACCGATTATTAGTAAGCAAACAATGGACGGCTGGTTTAAGAGACAGAACACGGATGCTGGGTCCAGGAGGAGTCTCCATATGGACAGCTTGGACAGGCAGATATGTCCACTGGGGGGAGCTACATGCACACAGTACGACCTTTGGCTGTGACAAAAATCACCGTTTATATTAAGATGTAGAGTTCTGCACACTAAACAAAAAAACTACGTAGAAGTCTGGTTCTGGCCTGGTTGATCAGAACCATTCACATTCTGGAGGACATAAAGCTGCGGGAGTTTTTTTTTTTTTGTAGAAAACCCCAAGGCATTCTGGACCATTTTTGTAAGTTCAGCGTAAACTAATTGATGGAGTACCATGAAACTGGACCCAAAGAGGAAAGAGGAGTGACACGGATTTCCTTTGAGATGCGACGTGAATAAACTGAGTTGCCTCAGAGAGGTTTTGCTTCTTGGTTCTGTTTAGTTTGTTGTTCCTCCATTGAACGCATTGGTACCGGGTGGGTCCAGAGTGAGGCAGTAATGGGCCTCTTTGCCCAGAGGCCCCCCAGGGCCTAGGTCCGCCACTGTAGCCTTTTCTTGTTCTCGTCTTCTTTCTTCCTCTCGGCTGCTCGGTGTCGTTTCCCTTCATCTCTCCGTCCTCATCTCCTCCTCCATCTTTGTCGGCCTGCTTCTCATCGGCGTTAGCGGTATCATTAGCACGCAGGCCCGTTTCCTACGGCGAGGAGTCTAGAAACAACTAACGCCGTAATCCAGTCCTGCACGACTTTCACACAAACCAGGAGCAGCTCGGTTCTGGATAGACCCGCTGGTATCAACCTCATATGTTGGCCCGTCGACGCCGGTTCCCCTCGCCTGACTAAAGCATTGCTCCCCTCCTCCCCGCCGTCTCCTCGGTGACCCAGTTGCATGAAGTCATCAGAGCAGACAGCACAGCAACTTTTAATCAGACGGATCTTCGTTTGTACTTCCAGCATGTCTGAGCGAGGACAGCAGGACCGCGGCGGCGGCGGCAGCGGGTATAATTGGGCCGGCTGTATGCGAGCAGAGTCAGTTCCTTCCTGCTCAATCATGGAACATCCACCTGAGCCTGAACCTCCATCTGCTCCTAGAGCTTGGCCTCCGTGTTTCTAGGCTGCTCCATTCGTTTCTCTGCAGAACCGTTGCTGCTCCACAACCAGATGTTTGTCAGTTTTGCACGATCAGCGATACTCGAGTACCGCTGGAGTTCTAATTACCTCCGTGAAGAAGTCAGGGACATCTTCCTCTTCTCAGGACTCAGGACCAACAACATCACTGAGACCTGATCCAGAACCGGCTCCAGAGGTAAACGTCACCAGAACGTGTCCAGGTGAAACCATAACCTCGTCGGTGAGGAGATCCATCCAATGAGGAGTGAAGGATCGGTGGAGATCTGGACGGATCTTCACCTGGAGGATGGTTCTTCTTCTAACGTCACACCAAACCATCAGCTGAGTCGGGTTTCGGGCAGGTTTTGTTTTCACACACAAAAATCAACTTCTAAAAACTTTGAACAGAAGAACCTGGAGAACAAAGAGGCGAATCCGGCGAGGCCCGCGGCTGCTGGGTAAGCTAGCAGCGAGCTTCCAGCGGGTCTCCACATGAAAACAAACATCTATGATGTCACTCCGAACGAAGAAATAATAGAACTAGACACTCCAGAACCTCCTGCTACCGGGACCCTCCTCTTAAGTCGGCTGTGATTTGATACCGGCCCCTTTTGTTCCATTCCAGGCTTTTGTTCTGACATTGTTGGACCTGTGCCATCGGTCAGGACCTTCAGATGGACCTGAAGATGAGTGAATAATAAAATTCTCCCTCAGGGTCATGAATAATCCAACGCCCCACAGACTCCAGTCATCGTCCGGGCCGATCCGTTTAACATTTGGGCTCCACGCCCTCCTCAGGGGCACGTCGATGGAGGCGGCCGGGTTTGGGCTGAGGGCTACTAGGTTAGCTCCAATGCTAATCCTCAAGCTCCTCCCTGCTCGTCATCAGCCTGCAGGATGAAGAAGTTCCTCTACGGCTGGAGGAGTCGGTTTCACTCCTCTGGGAGAAATTACCGTCTCTCCTCCAAATTAAACAAGTTGTTTTGATTTGGCTCTGCGTCTGCCAGAGAGCGGAGCCGACAAAAGACTCTGACTCACGCTTGATGAAACTTTTTACTTCCCCACTGATTTATCATTAAAAAGAAAAAAACACTTTTCTTTGTTGCTGAGAACGGTGTAAACAGCCGGTTCTCCTCATAAAGGAGTCCGATGACTCCAGTGGCTGATTTAACGACGGGCTGTAGCGCCTCAGTGACGTAATGTTGCAGCTCGGATGCCTTTTAAAACCTAACGCCGGGTCTCTAACATGTCTGTGACGTAATGACTTTGCTCTAGTGCCTTTGTGACATAATGGCACCTCTGGTACGTAAAGTTGCGGATCTAATGCCTCAACCTATTACAGAGGCTGTAGTGCCTCTGTGCTGTAATGAGGTGGCTCTATAATGCCTCCGCAACCTGATACTGTGGCTGTAGTGCCTCTGATGTAATGATGTGGCTCTGGTGCCTCTGATGTACTGATTTGGCTCTAGTGCCTCTGATGTAATGATGTGGCTCTAGTGCCTCTGATGTAATGATTTGGCTCTAGTGCCTCTGATGTAATGATTTGGCTCTAGTGCCTCTGATGAAATGATGTGGCTCTAGTGCCTCTGATGTAATGATTTGGTTTTAGTGCCTCTGATGTAATGATGTGGCTCTAGTGCCTCTGATGTAATGATTTGGCTCTAGTGCCTCTGATGTAATGATTTGGCTCTAGTGCCTCTGATGAAATGATGTGGCTCTAGTGCCTCTGATGTAATGATTTGGTTTTAGTGCCTCTGATGTAATGATGTGGCTCTAGTGCCTCTGATGTAATGATTTGGCTCTAGTGCCTCTGATGTAATGATTTGGCTCTAGTGCCTCTGATGTAATGATGTGGCTCTAGTGCCTCTGATGTAATGATTTGGCTCTAGTGCCTCTGATGTAATGATGTGGCTCTGGTGCCTCTGATGTAATGATTTGGCTCTAGTGCCTCTGATGTAATGATTTGGTTTTAGTGCCTCTGATGTAATGATGTGGCTCGAGTGCCTCTGATGAAATGATGTGGCTCTAGTGCCTCTGATGTACTGATTTGGCTCTAGTGCCTCTGATGTAATGATTTGGTTTTAGTGCCTCTGATGTAATGATGTGGCTCTAGTGCCTTGGCGCTGAAACTACTGTAGTCGTGGTCTGAGGATCTGCGATGAGATGAATTGAGGATTCAGTGAACGTGTCTGTAAAACATTTCTCTGCCGTCGTCACGGTAAAAAAGAAGAACCAGCCTTTGGATCTCTGAGTCTCAAACTCCATTATTGATTCATTATTTTGTTTTCTTTGCAACCTGCTGGGCCAGAAATGTGATTCTGGCCGACAGATCAGAGCAGCAGCGCCTTCATGAAAAAACCCAGACGGCAGCATTCCACTCCTGTTTGAAGTTCCTCTCCGCTTCTTCTGGATCGAGACCCATCAAGAAAACATCTGCAGGGATTAGAGGAGAGGAAGCAGCGGGTTCTACCTGACCCGGCTGGCTGGCAGCCATCAGCTGCTGCATCAGAACCTTCAGAGGTCCATCAGTGACATCACAGCGGCAGCAGCAGGAGGGCCCGACGTCTAAGAGTTCTACCGGACCACCGCTGCATGGAGGGGTTCCCTGTGGTCTGAGGCCCGGCTCTGATGTCACTATTTAAAGAGTGCTTACAAAAACCACCACCAGGGTTCAAAGCCCATCATGACCCAAGACCTCATCGTGTCGGCGCCATCAGATGCTCATGTGTGAGACTTACACACAACAGATAAAGAAAACTAGTCAATCCCCGAAAAGACCCCAAGCCCCTGCGTTGTTCCGTCAATCCCCCTGATTGAACTCTTCACATTAAATATGACTTATTAATATCTCAAACATCCCACAGTGACTCAACCTAACTGTTTCTATGATGTCATCAGTCTGTTCTAGGATCAGATCCCATAGTGACTCAACCTAACTGTTTCTATGATGTCATCAGTCTGTTCTAGGATCAGATCCCAGAGTGACTCAATGATGAAGATAAATACAGTTTACTAGTTTTTCTGAGTTCAGTTATAAACCAGACAGATTCTCTGGAGTCGATTCATAGGAGGTAAATTTAGACAAACTGGACTGATGGTCGGGAAGTTACGGACCAGAACCTGAGTTTTACACTAAAATAAAAACTAGTCAAGAGAAATTTTATATTTACAGGACAGATCATATTAAGTTAATTCAAAAGCACCAAATTTGGACTAAATCTTACTCTGAGATAAAGTCAGTAACGACTCTCTCATCTTCTGCTTCCATCAGCCTCACCTTCCTCCCAGTGGATCAGCTGACCCGTCTGCCAGCATACATTAGCCTCTCTGAGCCCCCCCTCAGGGAGGAGGAGCCACACACACCACCACACACACAAGAGGTGAAAACTTAGCGAGTAAACACACTTAGAGGATCCTCTGAGCGCAGACGCCGTTACTCTGAAAACTCTGTTTTTCGCAGCGTTTCAAATAATATAAAATAAAAGAGGAGACGTGACAGTGTGGCGAGCTGCTCTCTGGAAACGCTGTCCTTCATTGTTGCTTTTATTCCTTTAATTTGTTGGATGTTTCCTTTGGGGGCGGAACTGGGGCTCCTTTGGGCTGAACAGAGACGCCGAAGTGGAAGGCGCAGGAGAGGAGGGGCTGCAAAGACTCCGAGAAACACTCAGGGAGTTTGTTGTTGGTTGTTGCTAGATTTAGAGGCTGGCAGTAACTGAGACATCAATGGAGGAAGTTCTCCTAAACCTCAAGTTCTGTTGGACTTTGATCCTTTGATGTTTTACACTGGAGAGGAACAGGAAGTGACTCTGACACTGGACCACAGCGTACGACTAGTTTGTTGAAAGTTCACAGTCTCTGGTGACACCAGGAAGTGCAGCCCTCGGGGGTTTTTAGGTCGTCCTCCGCCATAAATCAGTGACTCAAGCCAACAGGAAGTCCTACAGACAGACAGACAGACAGACAGACAGTAGTGTCTGCCTGCAGGAAGAAACCTTCACGCGTCAGATATCCTAACTCTCCTTCCTGCAGCGGTGGATTTGATCGGAGACTCGGAGCGTCTCACCTCACGGCGTGAAGCTAATATTGGCTCTTTAACAAGGCCACCTAGTGCGGCGGCCGATGGACTTAATGAAAACACATGATAACAAGATAAGTTCAACTTCAGGCTTAATTGTCTCTGCAGGGAAATTCACACAGCAGCCGGCCTGTAAACAGAGCGGCACCAGAACCGGCGTCATACTGCAATCTACGCGCAACACAGCATCTGCAGACGGCATCAATATTTCATGAGAGCGCCGGACAGCGAGCGATTAATCCTCCGCTTCCACTCCTCACAATGGCTGCCAATCGTCAAACACAAACTTATTGTGACACGCTGTCATAAACAGCTAACAGCATCCCGGACGAAAGCCTCGTCAGACGACAGCAGGGGGAGAAATGTTCTCCATCGTTAAGGATTCCTTTTTCTCTCCCCGCGGATTTTTTCAGCCCAGTTCCGGCGTCAGAGACGGAATCGCTCCCAGAATGAAAAACAGTCGACGGCCTCAGCATCAAAACTCCAAACCAGATCCACGCCGAGAGTCTGCCAGCGCAGGACGGACGGGTCTGCCATACAACCAAATAATACAGAAGCTGATTCAACGTTTGTGCAGGACATCTTAATAATGACGAATAGTTCAGGGTCTATTCTGAGTGTAGGACTGCTGAGTGTTTATGGTCATGTCACAGTCTTTGAGAGCTTTGTGGTTAGTTCACAGACTATGACAATTGTAGGACATGTGTGTGTTTGTGATTACTTCAATGTCTATAAGAGCCGAAGGACATTTGACTGTTGGTGGTTAGTTCATGGTTTGTCCTAACTGCAGGACATTTGACTGTTGGTGGTTAGTTCATGGTTTGTGGTGACTGTTGGACATTTGACTGTTGGTGGTTAGTTCATGGTTGGTCCTGACTGCGGGACATTTGACTGTTGGTGGTTAGTTCATGGTTTGTGGTGACTGCAGGACATTTGACTGTTGGTGGTTAGTTCATGGTTTGTGGTGACTG
>VRLP01009869.1:0-11405 GCA_009660295.1 Lophius piscatorius
TCTATGACATGTGACCTGAATGTCTTTGATGTCTCTACCACATGTAACCTGAATGTCTTTGATGTCTCTACCACATGTAACCTGAATGTCTTTGATGTCTCTATGACATGTGACCTGAATGTCTTTGATGTCTCTACCACATGTAACCTGAATGTCTTTGATGTCTCTATGACATGTGACCTGAATGTCTTTGATGTCTCTATGACATGTGACCTGAATGTCTTTGATGTCTCTACCACATGTAACCTGAATGTCTTTGATGTCTCTACCACATGTAACCTGAATGTCTTTGATGTCTCTAGCACATGTGACCTGGACCATGGCCGCCATCTGAGGACGTAGCATCTGAGTCGGGTTCTGTCGGATCTCACAGGAAGTTAAAGACGATCAGTCATGGTTAAGACCTTTTGTCCCGCCACAGACGCTCACAGACGGGCCGGGGTGATGAGTTGCGTCCTGGACATAAAAGTCACACCTGTAAATATTGTCTGCGTTCCCTCCCTGACGTCTCTGAGGAGTCTCTGCTTCACCTCGCTAACACCGGCGCCGTGTGGAGGAACTAAAGGGACGGCGTCCTCTGACAGACAGGTGAGCGTCCCAGGATCTGTGTGCGGTTAATTGGAGCGTTCTTAACGCCGCTTTTATCATCACCTAAATGAATTAAAACACGATCTTTCTGCCTCGCCGCGTCAGCAGCTGCCCTCATTTCCTGTTCCCTGCTAAAAGTCTCTGCTAAAATGACTCCATTCAGAGGCTGACGTCAAGAGGAGAAGAATAAAGGGAGAGTCTCCTGCTGCTGAAACACATGAAGGAGGCGGGTGAGTGAGGGGGCGGGGCTTCCTGCTTCCTGGCACCTGGCTGATCTCCACACCTGTCAGTAATCACCTCGTCAACCTCATGAGATCCAGGACTGATTATTGATTCTGCTTCATTCATCGCATCTCTGCGTCTTCAGCGTCACCTCTTTACCCATGATCCTTCACTCCAACCCATCCTGTTTCAATGAGAAAGATTTACTGTATAATAATTATCGTACATTTGGGGTTTTGTGGGCATTATTGATCGTACATCTTATGGAGGGTGAAATTATCGTACAATTACGATAATTATTGTACGTCTGGCGACACTGATCTTCATCCTTGTTTCTAATTTTCTCCGCTTACAACGATAATTTTACGAGTGAAGTTTCTTTTTTAGTGAAGTTTTTTTTTTTTAGACTTCCTGTCTGCCTTCGCCGTGACTGACGTCATCATCAGAAGTCATCCTCGACTTTTCGGGGATTTAATCTCAGCTTGAAGGAGCCGAGCTTAGAATAACCTGAGTGTCACCTTTGGCTCCTCCTCCTCCTCCAC
Source organism: Lophius piscatorius (assembly GCA_009660295.1). Lineage (NCBI taxonomy): Eukaryota > Metazoa > Chordata > Actinopteri > Lophiiformes > Lophiidae > Lophius > Lophius piscatorius. The sequence goes on from VRLP01009869.1 coordinate 1,353, forward strand.
GAACCAACAGCATGAGAGAAGACGGGTCAGGCGGGTCATCATCGACTTCAACCTTATAGGAGAGAAGTTTTTAGAAAATCCATCCAGTTGTTCAGTTGAATCAGAACCAGAACCAACCGGCCGTCAGATCCGGGCCGGACCAGATGCTTCCCATCGAGGTTTTCCAGCTGGCGGTAACTCTGACCATGTGTTGGCGTGATGTCAGAGGATTGATTCTGTGCCGGTCCGTCTCATCTGGATCCAGAATCTGAAATCGTTTGGAACACGGATCCTCGCCGTCACCAGGAAACAGAAACAACCATCAACATTCAGTCTCTGACATCATTCTGGGTTCCGGTGTGACGGTTTGAGCTGCGAGCGTTTGGGTCCAGAAGAACGGATGGGCCGTCTCGCCCTCCGACAAAGAGTCCAATGTCAGACTTGGCATGCAGGCGGCATGCGGCGGTTCTTATCTCCCGGGTCGACACCAAACAAAGGCTCCTCCTGCGAATCATCCATCAGGTGATCGATGAGACGTTATCCTCGCCGTGACCCGGATCATCGCCCCGGACGATAACAGCTCAGTACCGGACGACCTGACATTCACCGCAGACAAACCCCCGGGGGAGACCCCCGAGATGGAGGACAGTGATTGACTGTAGGTGGTGCCGACAACACGGAGGAAGAGGGAGATAAAGGCGGAGAGTTCTTCAAGAACCTCCGGCTCCGATTCAAATGTCACTTCTGTCAACAATGCAGTGAGGATGAAGAGGAGGAGGAAGGTCTGATTTAATCAGGACAGCTGCTTCTGGTGGCCCGCTGTCGGAGCGCCACTCCGGTCCCAGCACCGGTGGGATCCGTGACCTCTGACCTTTCTGTCGGGGTCTCCGTCTCCTCCTCCAACCTAGAGTATCTGAGAGGAGGATGGGTCCCAAGTGGACTCAACCGACGAAGGTCCGCTTTTGAAAACCGGGCCTGTGCTGTCGTCCCCGACAGCAAGGGTTCATCCCCGAGAAGACCCCCAATCCCCTGCGTTGTACGAGCAACCCCCCTGATTGAACTCCTCAAATCAAGAGTGAGGTCCCGTCCACGGTAGAAGAGAACTTTCTCAGGGGTCGGGGTTTACGTCTCCTCATCGGTGGTCCCTCGGACCTGTGGCGTCCCCCAGGGACCCGTCATTTTCTTGAAGGCCAGCCCACAGCTTCAGGAAGAGTGAGAGAAAAGATGAAGAGGAGAAAGCCTTCAGGAGGGGGGCATCATGTCGGAGATGCTGGTGGTCCATCACGAGACGCCGATCCCCGGTGACAGGTGTGGAAATCCCAGCATGCATCTTGTGAGGAGAGGCTTCCATCCTTGCAGAGATGTTAAAGTGTGAACTCCCCACCTTCGGCCATCTTCTCTCTGACGCCGATGGTTCAGCTGTTCGCGATCATCATCATCGCTCAGGCGCTAATTTGTAGCCGCGGAGCATTTCAGGCTCCACTGCTGTAAATGTGGGGGGAACATGGCGGTGGGGTGAGGAGGAGGGTCCGGGTTCTGATCCACCTCTGGTTTTAGTGACTCCCACAGCCGGAGTCCGGTTTTTGGTGATTTGTGAAAACAAACAAAAAAGAAATTAATTCTGTAAAATTTACAGCTGGTGTTTTAGCCAGAATGTTACCGTAAAAAATACGTGGACTCGATATAACGGTAAATTACCGTTTAAAAACAACAGATATAATGTCAACCTTTTCACGGTTACATAGTTAATTACATAAAATTACAGCGGATTAAAACTTTTCTTTTAAATGATAACTGTAAAAACAATTGTGAGTAGAGAATACTGTAAAAAAACTTAAAAAAAGACGGTAAACTTAAAAACAGACTCTCTGATCGATCCGGTGAACGATCGCAAATGAAGAAACAGTAAAAAACTTCCGGACAGAAACACGGAATTTTACTGTGAAATAACAACTATTGTTTAGATTAAAGGCATTAAACACGCCGTTACTGTAAAAGTATTATTCCGTATAAATAACAGATTGAAGTGGCTAGAAAACTTTAATAACCACCTTTAACATTTTTAGCCACAGCATACCGTAATATTTAAAGAATACGGTATTTATTTGTGCAATAATTTGATTTAAACGTCTTAAATGAATTTAACTTACTGTTATTTTATAACACAAGTTTAATTTCTATATGTTTTTATGGTTAATTGCCGTAATGTCTTTGAAGTGGTCAACATATTTTTTTACGGTAAAACTTCTAGGAGCCCGTATTTAACGGTAAATTAAAAGAGAGATCTGTGAACAGTGTTTGTCTTTGAAGGAGCGTTCTTCTGCTCCAGAACCTCCAGAACCAGGATCAATGGAGCGACGCCTCCCTGATGTTTTTGTCGACATCCCATAATTTCCTTTTCCTGTTGCTGAGCTGCATCCGTGAAGCGGCGCGGCGGAGAATCCTCTCCGTCTCTCTCCTCTAACATCAGAGTCAGACTCCGGGTCCGGGCGGTTCTACAAAGATCTCCGTCACGGATGTTAGCCGCCACCTTGTTATTAAAGTTTGAGGGGGGGCGGGGCTAATGTGAGGAGAGAGGAGGAGCCCTGATTGACGTGACGTGATGAGGGAATCATGCGGCGTGGCAGCAGCTCTCCTGACCGACTGATTGTTTTTCAGCCGCTGAGGCGATGAACGAGACAAAGATGACAACATGATTTCTCCTCGCTGGTACCAGAACCGGCCCCCCGGTCCGTTACGGTACCATCAGATCAGAGCAACGTTTGTATCCAGGCGGAGGATCAGAACCAAGAGGGAGGAAGTCCTTAAAGAACAAATGTTTGAATTATATGTTTAGATTGGTACGTTTGTATTTCATGTTCCTCACCTGTGTCTGTTTCCTCACCTGTTTCTGTTTTCTCACCTGTTTCCTTACCTGTTTCCTCACCTGTTTCCTTACCTGTTTCTGTTTCCTTACCTGTTTCCTTACCTGTTTCTGTTTCCTTACCTGTTTCCTCACCTGTTTCTGTTTCCTTACCTGTTTCCTTACGTGTTTCCTCACCTGTTTCCTCACCTGTTTCCTCACCTGTTTCCTTACCTGTTTCTGTTTCCTTACCTGTTTCCTTACCTGTTTCTGTTTCCTCACCTGTTTCCTTCCCTGTTTCCTTCCCTGTTTCCTTCCCTGTTTCCTTCCCTGTTTCCTCACCTGTTTCCTCACCTGTTTCCTCACCTGTTTCTGTTTCCTTCCCTGTTTCTGTTTCCTTCCCTGTTTCCTTCCCTGTTTCCTCACCTGTTTCTGTTTCCTTCCCTGTTTCCTTCCCTGTTTCCTTCCCTGTTTCCTCACCTGTTTCCTCACCTGTTTCCGTTTCCTTACCTGTTTCCTTACGTGTTTCCTCACCTGTTTCCTCACCTGTGTCCTCACCTGTTTCCTTACCTGTTTCTGTTTCCTCACCTGTGTCCTCACATGTTTCCTCACCTGTTTCCTCACCTGTTCCTCACCTGTTTCCTGTAAAACGCAGGGGATTGGAGACTTTTTGGGAGGATTGGGCCTATAGTTTGCCATAGAACTGATAGTTTGGAGCTGAAATTCTGATGGTGCTGCTCTGATCCGATCATCCAACCCACCGACCCACTGTCAGAACCAATCTTCTGACCCCGCCTCCTGCAGGTGAAGTCCACCCACATCATGTCATCAGTGATGGCTGCAGGTCCAACAGCGCTTCAGACAGAGGGAGGAAGGACAGGATTCTTCCAGAACTCGTTCTGTCGTGACTCACAGAAATGAAACCGTCTTCTGACACTTTTTCTCCTGGACTTAAGATCTAATATCTAACATGAAATAAATCTCTTCCTGTTTCCTGAACACCAAAAACCATCAGAGGAGAGCGGGGGCTTTGATAACGACAGGATTTGGGGGCTTTTAGCAGAATTGCAGCAGTTTGAGGTCATGAGGAAAAGGAGGCGGAGCTCAAGGGATTCCGGTTGGAAAGTCCAAAAAAATATATATTCATGCTCTCCACCTTTTTTTGTAAACACTCAACATGGATGAATGAGGTGGAGGTTGAAGGAGGTGCTGAGAAAAACAGTAAAATACCGTGTACTGAATGTTTTTGGACCGGAGGGAACCGGAGCCAACTCACCATCTTCACCCTCTCACCGGTTCTTGTCCACATCTCTGCCTAGTCCTCACAGGTCCATCAGCCTCAGCAGGGTCATCAGCCGCCACCACCACCACCAGCATCCAGACTCCAAGTGGGGGGACATTCCATGCTGCTGCTCAGAGCAGAGACCCTTGGATCTCAATCCCCGTTATCAGGCATCTTCATCCAGGAGGAGGCGAGACGAGGAGTTTAGTTTCTAGCCTGACAGGAAGGAAGTTCTGGAGTCCAGCCTGGAGAACATGAAGATCTTTGGAGATGTTTCCTGGATGGAGGAAGAACGACTGGACGACTTCTTTGACAAACGATGTGGAGGTCAGTTCTGGGTGAAGTAAAACTCTGAGGTTTGTGGAGGTGGGCTGGATGTCGGAGGGAAGAGGACCGAGACGGATGGAGAAGATCTTCCTCTGACCCGTATCTCCTGCCTAGATGATGCTGCAGACCTTCATGGAGACGGTATTCTCTGATGGCAGCGGCGTCTTCCAGCAGGACCACGCTCGCTGATTCACCGCAGGAATGTTTGAGGAACAACGAAACCAGTTGAAGATGCTGACTGGACCTCCAGATTCTGCAGATCTCAGTCAGGTCCATTATCTGTGGGAGGTTCTGGAGAAACAAGTCCGATCCTCTCCTTGTTACGTAAAACAGAATGAAAACGTGTCGGGGTCCGTCTCCTGCCGCTTTAAGAGCCAGTGTCCGAGGCTCCTCCCTGTTTCAGAGGAGCCTCAGACCCTCAGACCCTCAGACCCTCAGACCCTGAAGCCCCCCTCGTCTTCTGCTCAGTGACATTTCCTCTAGAGCAGATTTATCGGCCCGCATAATTAAAAACGATGGCTTCACATGCTGCAGCCCGGCGCCATAAACGCTGTGGGAGACGTGAGGGAGGGGACGCCGTCACGTGACGCCGAGGCCCAAAAGAAAACGTCCGCGCCGTAAATCTCTGAAGCGACCCCCGATCGCCGGCAGACGGCGAGCACGCGTCACATGACCCTCTGCATCCGCGAAGGAAGCGTGGAGGAGAGGGAGGGTAGATTTACTGTCGGGGGACGGAGGCGGAGACGACCGCATCTCACTCTGCAGAGAGCCGAGGTTCTGATCCAGTTTAACTCTGGAGATGGTTTCACACTGGACAGGTGCTGGAACTGGGCCCTGAAAGACCTGCCCATCCATAATCCATCCATCCATTCATCCATCCATCCATCCATCTATTCATCTATTCATCCATCTATCATACATCCATCATCCATAATCCATCATCCATCCACCCATCCACCCATCCATCATCCATCCATCCATCCATCATCTATTCATCCATCCATCCATCATCTATTCATCCATCCATCTATCCATCATCCATCCATCCATCCATCCATCATCTATTCATCCATCCATCCATCCATCATCTATTCATCCATCATCTATCATCCATTCATCCATCCATCCATCCATCCATCATCTATTCATCCATCCATCATCTATCCATCATCCACCCATCCATCATCCATCCACCCATCATCCATCCATCCATCATCTATTCGTCTATTCATCCACCCATCATCCATCCATCCATCATCTATTCATCTATTCATCTATCCATCATCCATCCATCCATCCATCCATCATCCATCCATCCATCATCTATTCATCTATCCATCATCCATCCATCTATTCATCTATCCATCATCCATCCATCCATCCATCCATCCATCATCCATCCATCATCTAGTCATCTATCCATCATCCATCCATCTATTCATCTATCCATCTATTCATCTATCCATCATCCATTCATCCACCCATCATCCATCATCCATCCACCCATCTATCATACATCCATCATCCATTTATCCATCATCTATCCATCATCCATCATCCATCATCCATCCATCATCCGTCCATCCATCCATCATCCATCCATCATCTATTCATCTATTCATCAATTTATCCATCCATCATCCATCCCTTTTTTCCCTTTCCTTTCCTTTCCTTTCCTTTCCTGGACCCTAGTCAATCTCCACCCTCTTATATTTCCTCTTTCCTAACGGGATGTTTGCACTTAAAAAAAAACCCATTCAGCCAATCAGACGTCTTCTAATCCCTCCTCCTCTCTGCTGCTGTCTTTGTCTTCAACCCTCCTCCACCAGCTTCACCCTCTTCCACCAGCTTCACCCTCCTCCACCTCATCATGTCCACACTGAGCTCTTCAGGCTCCGCTCCTTGAATGTGATGACATCACTCACAGCCCCTCGTGAGATAACTCCACCATCAAGTCCCTCCAGGTGGGAACAGAACTCTTTCAGAACTCTTTCAGAACTCTTTCCTTTCTGCTGGCTCCTCTCTGGCTGTGACTCCGCCCACAGTGGGAGGAGTTCTGCTGAGGATTGAAAACACAAACCTTTGGGTTTTATCTACGAGCTTCGTCTTTATTACTGCTCCACACGCCCTTCATCCCACTCCACCTGCTCGCCGGCGCCAACATGGTTTGGGTCCAACCAGAACCAAAAAAGCAGCAGAGGAGAAGTCCCAACTTCTTCGTCGCCGCTCACAGTGAAGACGATGTCGTTTTCTAAAATTTCCCAGCGTGAGAGGGGAGACGGCGAGGACGGATCACGTGACCCGGTGGCTGAAGGTGTGTCGGTCCATCAGCAGGAGAAAAACGCTAAATGGACCTGAATGATAGGTCTGTACTGAAACTCCGTCTGATTGTCCTCCAGCTCATCGTTCATCATCATCATCACCAGCAGAGATGATCGGTCCAGATCGACGAGGAGGAGATGAAGCTCCTCTCAGCGAAGCTTCAACCCTCCTGGGTAGATTATATTATATTATATATATATTATATCATATCTGCCATAATATTATAACCCCCTGCCTAATGTGAGGCCGCCAAAACATCTCTGACCCTGTGAGTCATGGACTCAAGGTTCTGCTGTGGTATCTGGTACCAAGACGTCAGCAGCAATCCGGCTGAGCCCAGTAACATAATGGAACTAAGCCGACAGGGGCTTAACCCCAAAAAGACCCCGACCCCCTGATTGAACTCCTCAAATTAAACATGAAGTTTTGTTCCCAGTATTTGATTTGAAATATGAACTTTGAGAAGAAGGTTCTGGCTGAGTCGATTCATCAGCACCAAACTGGGACTCAATCGGACCAACGGTTGAGAAATTATGACCCGAGAAAAGTTTGGAGTCAAATCTCCACCTAGTGGCGGAAACGAGCCAGGAACCTTTCCCAGAATCAGTTCAGTTCTTCCTCACGCTAAGGTCTACAGTTTGAAAATGATCCTTGAAATAACACCAACACGAAGGATCTGCGGCGAACGAGGAGTTTGTATATATGTGTATATATGTATATATGTGTATATATGTATATATGTGTATATGTATATATATGTGTATATGTGTATATATGTGTATATGTGTATATATGTGTATATGTGTATATATGTGTATATATGTATACATATGTGTATATATGTGTATATGTGTATATATGTATATATGTATATATGTGTATATATGTGTATATATGTGTATATATGTGTATATGTGTATATATGTATATATGTATATATATGTATATATGTGTATATATGTGTATATATGTGTATATGTGTATATATGTGTATATATATATGTATATATGTGTATATATGTGTATATATGTATATATATGTATATATGTGTATATATGTGTATATATGTATATATGTGTATATATGTGTATATATGTATATATGTGTATATATGTATATATATGTATATATGTGTATATATGTGTATATATGTGTATATGTGTATATATGTGTATATATGTGTATATGTGTATATATGTATATATGTGTATATATGTGTATATGTGTATATATGTGTATATGTGTATATATGTGTATATATGTGTATATATGTATACATATGTGTATATATGTGTATATGTGTATATATGTATATATGTATATTTATGTGTATATATGTATATATGTATATTTATGTGTATATATGTGTATATATGTATATATGTATGTATTTATACACATGTATATACATATATACACATATATACACATATATACACATATATTTATATATATATATTTTTATAAAATTTGCTCTTTTTTTTAGTAAAATATTTTTAATAGAGAGAATTTAATAAATCAAAATGTCATTATAAATATTTTTATAAATACTTTAAATGTGTGTAAATGTCTTATTGTTGAAGAGATACTTCGACTTTTATGTCGCCCCTGAAGTCACGTCACCGGGAGAAAAAGACGTTTGATCCCAACGCAGAAAGAATCTTCCTGCGGCCCCCTGGGTAATGATGCACCTGCTGAATCCTTCATCTTCCCATTTCATTCCCCTCCCAGAGGTCAGAGGTCAGACTCCTTCCATACAGCTTCTCCTCAGAGTCTCCTGTTAGCGCAGACCCCCCCCTCAGACCCCCCCCTCAGACCCCCCCCCTCAGCCTCCCATCGGAGGGCCGAGTCATTAAAATTGATAAGACGGCGTTCCACGGGCGACACGTCTCGCCCTGATCGAGTGGCCCAATTAAAAGAAAGACAGATAAAGAGACCCGAGGGGGGCGCGGTCTTTGTTCGCCGCCGTCAGGTGATTTAAGGTGTGAACCAGGAACGGAAGGTTTTAATAGAATCCAGTAAGAAGACGAGGAGAAGGTTGAAAGGAAGATCGCCTTTTGTGTGAGAGCGTGACGCCATGGAGCCTTAAACGCTGACGCAGCATTTAGAGAAGAAGCTACACTTTAAGAAAACTACTGCTGGAATGGGGAATGTTGGGGAATGTTGGGGAATGTGGGGGAATGTTTGTTGAACATTTGGGGAATGTTAGGGGAATGTTGGGGAATGTTTGGGGAATGTTTGCAGATTTTTTGGGGATGTTGGACAGTGTTGGAGAAAATGTTGGGGAATGTTGGGGGAATGTTTTGGGAATGTTTGAGGGATGTTGGAGAATGTTTGGGGGATGCTTAGGTCACGTTTGGGGAATGTTTGGGGAATGTTGGGGGAATGTTGGGGGATTGTTTGAGGGATGTTGGGGAATGTTTTGGGAATGTTGGGGGAATGTTTGAGGGATGTTGGGGGAATGTTTGAGGGATGTTGGGGGAATGTTTGAGGGATGTTGGGGGAATGTTGGGGGATTGTTTGAGGGGTGTTGGGAAGTGTTTGAGGGATTTGGGGAATGTTGGGGGAATGTTGGGGGAATGTTTGAGGGATGTTGGGGGAATGTTTGAGGGATGTTGGGGGAATGTTTTGGGAATGTTTGAGGAATGTTGGGGTAATGTTGGGGTAATGTTGGGGGATTCTTTTTATATTCATAAATTCAAAGAGGAATCCCTAGATTTGACGGACGGCTCCTTTAACCAGCGTGGAGCCGGAGGAGACTTTCTTGTATACGTTCACACATTCAGGCAGAAACAGCAGGAGGATTTTTCCCTGCTGGAGACGAGAAGTGAGAATAAAGGATCCATAAATAGACGAGGATCGCAGCAGAAGCCGACGCTCCACGAGGTGTTAGCACACGTTAGCATCCGGCGCTAACCTCTAGTCGAAGGGTAAGACAGGGTGATGATGACGAGTGAAGAGGTGATGATTCTTTGTTCCATAATTGCAGTTTTGGTTTGTATCTAAATCAGATAATACTTTTATTGAATTATCTCTAAACCGCTGCATGAAAAAAATTTAACTTGAGGGGAAACATAGAAGATCAAAGACGATGACTGATGACCTCACAGACTGATGACCTCACAGACTGATGACCTCACAGACTGATGACCTCTGAGACTGATGACCTCACAGACTGATGACCTCTGAGACTGATGACCTCACAGACTGATGACCTCACAGACTGATGACCTCTGAGACTGATGACCTCACAGACTGATGACCTCAAAGATTGATGACCTCACAGACTGATGACCTCAC
>VRLP01009870.1:0-2500 GCA_009660295.1 Lophius piscatorius
TATGAACGGGTGAATGTTTGTGTGAATGTTTATATGAACGGCTAAATGTAGCTGTGAATGTTTGTGTGAATGTTTATATGAACGGGTGAATGTTTGTGTGAATATTTTTATGAACGGCTGAATGTTTGTGTGAATGTTTGTGTGAATGTTTATACGAACGGGTGAATGTTTATGTGAATGTTTATATGAACGGGTGAATGTTTGTGTAAATGTTTATATGAACGGGTGAATGTTTGTGTGAATGTTTATATGAACGGTTGAATGTTTGTGTGAATGTTTGTGTGAATGTTTATATGAACGGGTGAATGTTTGTGTGAATGTTTATTTGAATGAGTGAATGTTTGTGTGAATGTTTATATGAACGGGTGAATGTTTATATGAATGTTTATATGAATGGGTGAATGTTTGTGTGAATGTTTGTGTGAATGATTATATGAACGGGTGAATGTTTGTGTGAATGTTTATATGAACGGGTGAATGCTGACTCATGCTGTAAAAGTGTTTGGATTAGTCAAGCAGAGCAGAAAAGCGCAGTATAAGTACAGTCCTTTTTACCATTTACCACAACATCGATACCTGTGTGTATCTGTGTGTGATATGGAGCACATTATACACACTCATACGCCTCTCAGCTGTAAAACTCAAACAACGCACTACAAGTATGCGGACACACACAGAACACAGTTCTGGCCCGGCCCACCTCTGTAAACCCCTGAGCACGAGGTGTTTGGCCTTCATTGCGGCATGAATTGCCAGAGAGAGTGGAACGCTGCTGGCTGCTGTTACAACACACACACACATACACTCAGAAAAACACACTCTCACAGACACACACACGCACACAGACACACAAACACACTCATGCCGACACACACACAGACACACAAACACACAGACACACACACTCGGAGAGGGCTGGGTCTGGATTACAGCTCAGATAGCAGACAAAGCTGCAACGCTGCCAATACTAATGCAAACCCAGATGCCAGCCTGTGTGTGTGTGTGTGTTTGTGTCTGAGTGTGTGTATGCCTCTGTGTGTGTGCCCTTCTCTAGGATGCACACACACACACACACACACACACACACACACACACACACACACACACACACACACACACAGAGTTTCTGCTGTGATTGTTTTATGACTGTTTCCATATTTGGGCAGGTCCAACCTTCTCGTCTTCAGTCTGTTTCTCCAGCAGCTCTGACCAGAATATTTGCCTTTCGCTGTCACTCAGGAATGCTTTGGCGCATTCAGAGCTAAACACAGCTCGTGTTTATATCCCCACACTCGTTGAACACTGGGCCTTTAATACACCGGAGAATTATCCTCAAACAAATAACCTTCAGTCGTGGAGGTCAGGGGATTATGAAAATACGTCTTTTTGGATTCTTTCGTCCTCCTGGTGTCCATGTTTGTCAGTATGGGCTGCGTTATGAGCTGGCCTGCCAGTGGAGCATTTACTGCGGGCTGTATTAGGTCTGGACCGCGATCTGGATCCGTGGACTGGATGAGAGGGCCGACGCCGTCAGAGAGGACCAAACACCGCTGGAGAGGAGATCCTGCTGAGTCGTCGCTCTCTGGAGAGATTTTACAAGTCAGGTGACAATAAAGTCTCTGCAGCCAATCACAGCCCAGGGAGGAAGAGTCCAACATGACGGGCGGGAGGAAACCTTCCTCTGCTGAAGCTGCCCTGAGGACTCTGGGAATGTCCTAGTAAGAAAATACTAGAATGTTTTACAGTGAAACACACCAGCAGAGAGGCGGCTGTCTCTCTTTCAACCACCGTAAACTCCCGGGGTCCCGCTGTGACAGAACGCAGCCCACCAGCTGCTTTCTACAATAATTCTTCTGCGTCTGCCTGTTGCTCTCTTTGATTCGTCTGGGTAAACAACTATCACACAGGACGACGTGTGTGAGGAAGCATTCAGCTCTTTAACGGGTTCCAGGAGGAACGCTTCTTTTTCACGCGTCTCTGCAGAGATATCACAAAGTCTACATCAGGATTCAAAGTTATAAGAAGGATCTCTGGCAAATATATTTCCCAGCAGCTGTTTGAAATCGGCTGATCACAGAAGAACAACTGAACCCTGGTGAGACCCGCGTGGCTGCGGTTCAGATAGATCCATTATTCTACTTTAGTTTCTACTCGGACCTCCTGATTCAGCTGAATTTCAGCTTTTTCTCTGTTATAAGATATTCGGACCATCAGAGTTCTGTTTCCTTTAACCTCCTCTGACTTTGGGTTTTCAACAAACTGAGAGAGATTTATGGATTTTCATTTTACAAAAAACTAATTAGCAAAGTGAATTTTTTTGATATATGTTGTGAAACTGCAAATGAATGATGTAAATCTGTGGACCGACACAAGACATGATTGAAGAGGAAGCAGAAAAAAAGTCCGATTCACATCTCAGACCTCTGAGAGAGGCAGCAGTTCTTCAGAGGAGTTCTGTGTTCTGGTCCATTGGTCATGGATTCAACGCAAAAATAAGTGA
>VRLP01009870.1:10000-11403 GCA_009660295.1 Lophius piscatorius
TGTAGTTATGTGTGTAGTTATGTTGCGTAGTTATGTGTGTAGTTATGTTGTGTAGTGAGGTGTGTAGTTATGTGTGTAGTTACGTTGTGTAGTTTTGTGTGTAGTTATGTTGTGTAGTTATGTTGCGTAGTTATGTGTGTAGTTATGTTGTGTAGTGAGGTGTGTAGTTATGTGTGTAACTACACAGACTGTCGTTTCATGCATGAGGTCTCGTGTTCGATCGTCACCTTCTTCACGTTTCAGGTTGTGTTTCAGCAAGAACTCAGTTTCTCAGAACGAATCTTCTGTCGATGCTTCAGGTTGTTGCATGAACCTCGATGATGCCGTTCGTCACTGAAGTCCTCCGTCGGTGACGTCAGAGCTCCGGCCATCCAATCGGTTCTGGTCTGAAGTGTTGAGCAGAAACACTCAGTACTCCCCTTCTCCTCCTCCTCCTCCTCCTCCTCCTCTTCATCCCCTGAGCTGCCCCCCTGTCAGCTCTTACAGCAGATCCTGCTTGATTGCTCGGGTTGATGGCGGGAGGAAGGGTGGCGAGGGAAGATGAGCGGCCGCCGTTTGCACGCCCACAAAAATCTTTGATTTAGAGATTCCGACGTTCGCACTGCAGCAGCTGTGAAACGCAGGAGTGAGGAAGATGAGGGAGAGGAACAAACATGGCGAGTGGTTAAATGAGGAAGAATAAACCCAGACTGACGTAAAACCAGACCGGCGCCAGTAAGTGGTTCTACGAGTCACAGCAGTTCTTGGACATGGTTCTGAAGGTTGGGCTGTTTTCTTGGAGGAGGTTCTGGTTTGGTTTTAAGGCCAGAATTCAAACAGTGAAATAAATGTTCTGAATGTTTTTGTGGGTTGAAGATATTTATAACATTCATTGTACTTATATAAAAAAACACATATTTGAATCTGAGTCATTCTGAAGGTTTTAAACAGCAAATACTGAAACATGTGATTCTTTCGTCACGGACCGGCTCATTGTCCGAAGTCCTGAACACAGAAACGGTAAACCGTTTCCCAGCGCTGGAAAATCACTGACCCTGAAACCCCAATTCGCTCTCCGGGAGCTTTACAGGCTCCGCCCACTCCTCCTTCGAGAGGGGTCAGATGCAGAGAATTCATTTCACTATTATGTATTTGTATGACATTGGGACATATCTAAGTAGACGAAGAAAACACACACAGTAACAGATTACTCACACATAGTAACAGATTACTCACACATAGTAACAGAGTACTCACACATAGTAACAGATTACTCACACACAGTAACAGATTAGTCACACATAGTAAAATATACCTCAACCATAGTAACAGATTACTCACACATAGTAACAGATTACTCACACACAGTAACAGATTACTCACACATAGTAACAGATTACTCACACACAGTAACAGATTACTCA
>VRLP01009871.1:0-11401 GCA_009660295.1 Lophius piscatorius
GAAAGAAGTTTTTTTTAAATCATGAGCTCCGTTGCTCCGTTTTATATAAATATCCCTCTAAATATTGTTGTATACTAACTATACAAAGACAAAAAAAGGAATCGTGAATCTTGAATCAAATGTGGTAGAAGTCAGACAGAATGCTGGAGAATGAAACACATGACATTTATGTACTAACTGTATTATTGTTATTGTTTGTGTTACTTCATTTTTCTCCGCAGGCGCATAAACAGGCTTCTACCTAGTTTATGCTTCTTTATTTTGGACTGTGCACAATGTCAGATTTTAATAAAACACTTGGTTCATGTCTCAGCCAAAGGTTGTAGTACGTGCGTATAGCGCCGCCTCAGCCAAAATATCTCTCTGGGGTCAAAATCCCATTTCTGGCACATTTTGGGTAAATTGGCTCCAGCGGTGCCAAATGGAGGGTCCTCCTGGTCCAAACCCACAGAAACTCTGTAGAATAACCTGAACGCTGTGGTATTTCTATCAGTTTGATGCAGCAGTTATCAAAGAGGTTCATTCAATCGATGGTTTCGTTTCATGGTGATACTGTAAAATACTGATGTAATAGTTCTGGGGGTTTTTTTAGCTGAAAGAAAAATCAGGTGAGGAAAGAAATATTGGTATCTTTCTGTGTTCAATCAATAAAATAACTGATCGTACCTTGCACCTGTCGATGGACACTATGCTTAGGGCAAAGACACCCGATAGCTGTGGAGCTAATTGAAGAGGGTTCTCTTAAAATAACCAGTGAGCAGGAGAGGGTTTAAACATTTGGGGTAAATGTGTCTAAATATCTCACTTGAGAGAGAAATGTTTGTTGGATTGTTGTGGAGAGACCATTCATGTTTCTGTGGGCAGACTGACTCGGGCAGCCAGGAGCTCTCAGTCCAGATGAGGAGATGGTTAGATGGATGTCTTCCATGATGGGCCATGCCTCTGTGTAATTGAAAAACTAGCTTGGTTAGTTGCCTTGGGATTATTTTTTTCTCCTTTTTACAACGCAGCATCAAAACAGGAAAACCAATAGTGGGAATAGACCCCCTGAATGTAATTAATTTTGGTAGGGGGGTTGAGGGGGCTAGGGCTGGGGATGGGGTGGGGGTGGAGGGGGGTACTATTATTGCAGGAGGAAGAATTCTAATCAGTTGCAGATTCCTTCCTGTTTGGTTAGCGTGACCGTGGCCAATTACAAGTGAACTCTGTGTTACAGTTTGACTTCCTGTGCTACCCAGAGAACCGACTGAGGCTGGCGCTGCAGAGCACTGACGGAGGAGAAGGGACGAGAGAGCTAGAGAAGCAAAAGAGAGGGAGAGAGAGAGAGAGAGCCAAAACAAGACGGATGAAGATGAGACTGCAGGAACATAAACAGAGCGGAGGAAGGGGAAGAAAAGAGCAGAATAAAGGGGGCAGCCTGGAATCTCTGGCCAGATCTAAGGTACACAAAGCCACATACGTCCTTTATCCAGCTAATATGGAACATGACATGTGGTTTACAAAGGAAATGAAAGGATTTTGGAGCTGCGTCCTCCTGATGATAGAGACGTTCTCAGGTAAAGCCTCTAACTGCAGAGCCACAGTCAGAAATGCAATAATGCAAAACTCATTCATTGCAGTGATGTTATCCAAAGAGACAATTCACAATTGCTGTTTTTCTCCTAACCACGTTAAACCAGCGGACTGAACGTCAGAATGACCGAAAACAATGACTTACCTGAACTTGCATAACGTAGCCGTGTTGCACGACGTGCTCACAACCTCCACCACCATCTTTTCCAGGAAACTTTCTTATTTCTATTAGAGGGGGGAAAAAAAACACAAGATATGACAAGACAGACTTTCCTCTGCCGCAGACATTTCCATTGACATCAAATCACAATCTGAGCTGCCAAACTGGTTCCCTCGATTCTCTTGCTCTTTTTTTTCCCGCTCCTCCAGAGGGATCTGTTCCCATAGTTTCTTCCTGGAACATTTTTTTTTTTGTTGACATATTATACTCCTCAATCCACCCCAGAGGTCTCCCATAATTCACTTTTGATATCGTTGTTTAGTTGTAGAATTAGAGGAGGGGTTCACGCCGGGACTCAGAGCAGGCAGCAGGACATTCATTCATTTATTCTAATGGGATGTGATTTAGCCCGTCTTTATGACCCCCTCCTAGATGTCGCAGGCCTGGGAATTTATTTTATTGTTAGGAATTATATCGATTGCATTGAATTATTCTTGTATAAGGTGGCGCCGCTGTTTACGGATGATTAATATACATACCTGATATGATAAGAGCATATACCAGAAGTGATAACAACATATCACAACTCTCTAATAAAATTCAGGAAATCTGCTTTATATCACCAAACAGATGACATGACATTTATTACCATTTTCTGGCACAGTTGAAAACAACCCAAGGGGCCTGATACTCCAGCAGTCACAAGTGGAATAAACTGCTTAGGAGATGTTGAAGGGATGATGCATGTAACTGGCAATATGAATGTGAAACTCCCCAGGAAGCCCGTTTTTGCCCAAACACTCATAGTGTCCCAGCGAGCATCATGGGAAATGGGGAAAAAAAGCCACGCTATCCGACGCAAACTGGAGGGTCCAAGTCGCTAAACTAACCCTAGTAACACAGGATTCCACTTCCTTTTATTTTTGCTACCGCTGCCTGGAATCCTCTCACCAAACCGAGGTATTCCTGGAAGAATTGATTCTGCTAGATGACTCATTGATCACGCACACACACCGCCTGCAGACAGAAGATGGCTGTACAAGCAATAAGATGGGAGACAATTATATTATTTTAGTCAAATAAGACAGAGTACAAGCAGTGAGTGCCAATAGCCAAGGCAGGGAGGGGGGCACAGGCCTATGTGTGTTTGTGCTCCATCCTCAAGTGGCACCATAATCCACTAAACTTTCCTCCACCCGCTCCTCTCAATGCAATCAGGATGCGAAGGCTCACCAGTGATTGCGTTCATTTGTAAAAGCATCCAAGCCAAAATTGAACCCCAAGGCTGATAAACTATAAAGATGCTGATCAGATCGCGGCTAAGGAGTCCGCACTGGAGGGTACAAGGTGTCAGGGCTGGAGCCAAAAGAGCAATGACTCTGTACGCCTCACTCGCATCCAGGCGGCCGCCCCGGAATACAAACAAGGGGAAGCGAAAACACATAAAAACGACAGCAAACTGCGGTCGGATTTTTCATCCTGCAGCATCTTTCACAGGAGGAAGGTAGATTAGCAGTTTGGTTTTTTTTTTCCTCAGATGTTGTACCGACGTTATTTGGTAAATGGCTGCATTTATAGTTTGCGCTTCAGCACGCGTTGTTTTATTAATGAGCCCGCATTCGTTTCCACAATGCATCTCCAGAAAAGCAGACACCCAAAAGAGATATGGTTTCGACCTGGCGACAGATTATTATGGCGGACTTATCAGAATGAAAACACTACATAACTCTGCAGGACTCTTCAGGGCGCGATGCCTTCTGTTTCTTTTTATCTCACTGCGCTTTAAGAGTTACCATAACTTTTAGTCTGCTTTGCAGTCATTTCTCACAGCTATTGCGTTGTCTCCTGCTAAATGAAGGGCGTCATTATTTTAAACACAAATATCTGCCTGTGTGGAAGCGCAGAGACGGAGGACAGACAGAGACAGAGTGAGAGTCAGACAGGGAGGATCTGAGGATGTTTTTTTCCCCTCTCCATCCTCGTGGCCCCAGTGCGTTAAATGTCAAAGAGCAGTCAGCGGGAGAGACTGATTCCAGGAGGCGATGTGAATGGGACGATTGAAGACCCACTTTGATTGACAGCTCTTCCTCTCTTGCTCTGCCCCGAGGGTGATTGACAATGTGGTTCATCTCACATTTTGTGACTGAGCTAATCCAGTAAATTCCTACCAGACGCAGCCCAACTCAGCAGAGACCTGCCGCTCCTTTCCCAGGTGGAGTTTTTATTTTATCTCCTCTTCCCCAAAATAAATATGTTTTTCCATCTGCGGCGCTGAAAACAAAGCAGGCAGGGAGGTGGGCCGAATAATTAAGTGCGAGTACATAATTAAGCAAGTTTAGAAAAAGTGCTAGTTTTAGATGAATTAAAATGTAGACTAATTACATGTGGGAATTATCCTGCTGTTGTGCTCGTGATTAATGCTGTCATAGGTTACCGTCTCCATACGCTGCCAGTTGGAAGCGGGATCATCTCACTGGAACGACTGATCCCCTGCCAAGCTGAAGAATTAATTGATTCAACAATAACTGACACCCAAGTATCTCAGACATCAGCCAGGTGAGCTGTCCTCCTCTCCACCTTGCACCTGTATTTTGATGTGTGCAGGAGTTGCATCCGCTGCGGTGCAGCTGGCTTTTCAAAGACACGAGATCAACGGTGGAGAGACGGAATTCCTCACGGACCCACATTACCTCCGCAGTCCAATGAGAAGTGGTATGTTAGAGGCAGTCAAAGCTCTCATTAATCATCATTCCTAAGCGATGGCTCTGTGAGGGGATGCATTTGTGCGTGATTAATTGCAGAGTGAGGCTAATCAAGCAAGGAATTACCTGCCTCACCTTTCTGAAGGAGGTCGCTGCTACCTCCAGTCAAAGAAGTGGAGGCCCGGTGTGGTTAACGGGGTCAAAGAAAATGAAGAGACAATAATGAGACCCCACTTTAAAGAGGGGGCAGCCTTTGTAATGAGGCAGGCTGACGCCTAAAAACTCGTTTAGAGTTCTTCCTCCAACTCCTACTCAATACATTCAGTAGAGCAGGTTTAGAAATATATACTTCTTGATAAGAATTACAAGTAGTTTCATTCATTCGTATACTCCACGAAATAAAACATCCACGTCAACTCAACTTCGTTATGTCAGCTGGTTCCATCACACCGGGTTGAATAAAGGGAAAAAGACGAAATACTTTTAATCAAATGTCACCAAAACATAGTAATTAATTGCAACATCATATAATTATGATGGCTTTAATACAATTAATAAAATCCTTAAAAGAGTAATGTTGAGTTTACTATACACAATTATATAATCATGGACCGTATTGAATATTAAGCTTATGTACAGGCTTGTTTTTAATGTTTTTCATTATTTACCCTAAATTAAGTCTTGTATTGTCTTGTGTTATCGTATCTAGTTGTATCTTATCTTATCTTACTTCTTTAATGCTTTACAATTACATTCATGCAATTAAACTCCTTTGTTTGAAAAAAAAATAGATGCGAAATATAGAATTTAGTTCTTTTCACTAAAAAAGTAATGAAATATAAACTACGCCTGTTTTCATGTACTGAACCCAAATATGCTGCATTATTATATAATTATATAATCTCGAACCTTTTACTGTTACATCAATGCCGTTGAACTTCCTTTTTTAGCCATCGAAGGTCCAACTATTCAGTTCTTTCAACATAGTTATGTCCATAGCATTAAGAAAAGCTCCCCCTAGTGAGTAAAATATGAACTTTTAGGGTAAAATATAATATATATAGAAGACGGATCTCTTTGCGATCATTCGTATGTTCAAAATGTTGACTAAATGGAACCGAAGGCTGAGAAATATGGTGAGAAAACTACCTCGAGTGACAGAAATATCAACAAAATTGGACTCAAATCCATGACATCGTTTTTGTGTTATTTCTGGAAACTGTGTTTTTCGTGAGAAAGCTCCTTCCAGTGAGTAAAATATGGGTTATTAGAATAAACTGTTATATTTACAAGACGGATCTCCTCGAGTCGATTCTTATATACCAGGTTTGGACTAAAACGGTCTGACTGATGCGAAATTTTGTCAGGACAAATTCGGAGATAAAGATACCCCTAGTGTCAGAAATATAAGACTGAACTTTCCCAAAAACATTCCAGTTCTTCCTCACACTAAGGTCTATGTTTGAAAATGATCTACGAAATAGTTTTTGAGTTATCGCGTCAACACGAAGGATCTGCGGCGGCCATGAGGATTCCATTATATCCCAGACTTTCAGGGGATTTAATTAAGTTGCGTTTTCTAAACACAGTTATGATGAACGTATGAAACACAATGACGTTATTCAAAAATCTTTTAATATTTCATGCATGGAATGTCATCCCCTTGTTTTAGTTGTCAAAAATGATAATACTTAGTTCTTACAACGTAAAAAAAAAGGCATGGAATTTAATTGAAGCGGTAACTTCTAAGAGATTATATACAAACGTACGTTTTCAAAACAGACTCATTACTAGGACATCAAGACTGATTTCAACCTAAATGGAGGAAACAGTGATTGGGAAATATAACTCTGTGTTTGTTTAAACAAGATGTTAAACACATAAGAAAATAAAACAGACAAGCATCAAATGCTGAACTTGACAAAAACAGAAAGTGTTATGTCAGTCAGTGTTTTTTCTAATCCACGTAATTCTTCTTTTCTGTTCTACATCACACATAAATACTTTGTCGATAAATGCCAGGAATAGAAGTGGAAATAAAGCTCCTTATCTTTAAAATTTATATATTAATGCAGCTTTTGGTTGACTGACCAGCTGATAGAAATGTCCTTTAAAGGAAAACCTTTTCCTAATGTACTTACATACAGTTACATTTCATTTACATTGAGTTGAATCAACATTTCTAGTTTCACCAGAGTTTCTTTTCACACAAATAAACGCACTTCTTCTTGAGCAAAGAATATGCCAACTATTTCCAATTTGTGAATCTGAATATGTTTTACACCTTTTAGTGTAAATGTTTCATATACACCGGTGTTTTAGCTCAACCAACGTAGTTTCCACCGGTCTTCATGAAGTTGAGTCATGTGTTCCGTCGAACCCAGCAAACAATAGCCCAGTGTGTGCAGATCAGGCGTTTATGTAAGAGGCACGATGAAAGCCTCACCAACCGGTTGTGACAATAGCAAAGTCAGATAAAAGCCCACCTAGGAGATTTCACAATGACTTGAACAAGCAGCAAACATGTATGTGATGCTTGTGCAAGTCTAAAAGGTATGCCTTTGAAGTCAGACACGCCGACGGGGCGGTTGTCTGATCCACCTCACTGTGATGCTTTAACAAGTCAGTTTTATTTTATATTTTGCGGACATTTCACATGTTCTTTTCATTGTTTCACTCCATCAGTACAAGACATGAAAAGGATGTATAAAAGAAAATATTTGTGTAATGGTATGGTAGAAACCTGAAAAAAAAATATTTTTGGAGGTGCGTCAATAATAGAGTAAGTTCAGATTAATGTAACTACTAGTTGTGTCACTGAAATCTTGTTGTTCTCCGATCGAACGAAGAGATTTAGCGACAAATTCAAAACTGATTTCGTCATTCCTGAGAGTTCGTCATCAGTCGGAATGAAATACCTAAAACACTTTGATTGAAACTTTGATTATTTTATCGATTTGAATATGAAGTGTCACTTTGAATTTTTGAGATGAAAAGGTTGGTGTCATCTGCAAAGAGAAATGAGAAAGTGGCGGAAGATACTGCAAACAGATCATTTCTATTATGAGAAACATTATCATAAATGTCTTTGAGGTACAACGTAATGTGTTATAATTCTTTAAGATCCATGACCCTTAAAAAAAACACATTGTTTTCCATCATGAACGTAGATACTTACATCTTACCATAAGGCAGGTAGGTAGATGGATGGATGGATGGATGGATAGATTTAGAATAGATATAATTTTTGACATTTTTGAAAACACAGAGGTCATCTGTGGCCAATTATTTTTGAAAACACAATATAATGATTTGTAGTATCAAATGCTTTTGAAAGGTTTTACAACCTACCTAGTATATACTCATTTTTATCTACAGATGTATACATATATTCTATCAGTAAGTTCTAAAAGCGCTGTGTAAGTTCAATGATATTCCATATTGAT
Organism: Lophius piscatorius; assembly: GCA_009660295.1. Taxonomy (NCBI): domain Eukaryota; kingdom Metazoa; phylum Chordata; class Actinopteri; order Lophiiformes; family Lophiidae; genus Lophius; species Lophius piscatorius. The sequence continues at coordinate 7,881 of VRLP01009871.1, forward strand.
GGTTATGGACTACCAGGGGCGACGATGGCTAATTTGGTAGAGTGGCCACTGCGACACATGTCAAAGTGTCCTTGAGCGAGATACTGAACCCCAGGTTGCTTCCAGTGGTTCTTCCACTGATGTGTGAGTGATGGCGTGAATGGTCACCGCTCCTGATGAACATGTGGCGCCTTTCATGGCGGCCTCTATCATCACTGTATGAATGTTTGTGTGAAGGGGTGAATGCTGACTCGTGTTGTAAAAGCGCTCTGAGAGGTAGAGCAGACTAGAAAAGTACTATAAGTACTAAGTACAGACATTTTACCCTATTTTTATTGAAAGGTTTAAGGATTTTTTTATAGACTTCTATAAAAATATGGCAGTACTGAATACAAACACGTAAACTGAACACTGAATACCCCCCCGACCCCCCCATTATTTGACTCATTAGAGGAAAAACATTTAGTTCGCACACCAAAAATGAGCCGGTCATAATTGTATGATTTCATGTAAAATTCAAATCAGTCCTTCTTGACAAAGCCAATCCATCTGTGACAGGGCTCCTGGTTTTTCTTTTTGTTGAATAATTAAAAAAAAGAAATAGAGAAACATACTAATGAGGGAACCTTACTTGAGGGCTTTGCCGCTCTGCTGACTATCATATTAATGTATTCCTGTGTGAATTAAACGCATCATCAAACACCTGAGTTCCCTCCATATTCGCCTCTGAAGACGAGGGCTGGACACCGCGGTCTACCTTGCCCTCTACAAAAATGAAGGGCATTCTTCATTATCACACCTCTTGTGATTACTCGTTAATAGCCATGCTCTAAAGGCCCTCCCTTCCAAATTGACACAAAAAAAAAACAGAGGGCATTTTTAGGAGAATGACATTGTATCGGTCATTGATTAAGTCATTAAAGATACGTTAGGAAGAGTTTAAAGTCCGATGTTGTTCACAGAACCTTGTTGGCTTCTCCTCTCTGGTGCATGTTATTAAAAGCCGTCCATGTTACGAACACACGGATCTACAACGGAGCGTGGAAAATGAAACATTGACGATTACACAAATAAAGTTGTAATATTTAGAGAATAAAAGCCAGGAATTCAGAATTTTCCGAGCATAAAGTTGTATAAGTAGAATAATGTCGTTATAAGGAGATCTGTAACATCTCCTAAAGTTGTGATATTAGGAGAATGAAGTCAGAATACTTCGAGAATATAAAGTCGGAATTAAGGGGGGAAAAAAGTCAGAATTTTCCGAGGAATAAAGTTGTAGTAGTAGAGTAATGTCGTAATATTAGGAGATTTATAATATCTCCTAAAGTTGTAATATTAGGAGAATAAAGTCAGAATCCTTTTTCAGAAGTAAAGTTGTAATAGTAGGAAAATAAAGCCGTAATATAAGGAGATCTATAAGAACTCCTAAAGTTGGAATATCAGGAGAATAAAAGTCAGGATTCTTCCAGAATAAAGTCAGGATTCTTCCAGAATAAAAGTCAGGATTCTTCCAGAATAAAGTCAGCATTAAGGACGATAAAGTCAGAATTCTTTTTCATGATTAAAGCTGTAATAGTAGGAAAATAAAGGATAAAAGGATATAAGGAGATCAATGACATCTCCTGAAGTTGGAATATTGGGAGAATAAAGTAGGAATTTTCAAAGAATGGTAATATATACTAGGATGTATAAGTTGTGATATGATAGTCAGCAGAGCGGCAAAGCCCTCAAGGCTGGTTACCTCATTAGTCTGTTTCTTAAACAACCTTTTCAAAGTCCTGGTACTTAAAATGATAATAGATGAGTCTTGTGTCATTATATTATATGCTTATTTAATAAATAAAATTTGTATAGAGTGCACATTCCTCTTTCTATTTCTGGTCACATGAAGTGACAAATAGGAACCAGCAGGTTGCCATGTCTCTTCTCTTTTCAGCAAAAGTCACTTTTATGGCAACAATGCAATACAAGTCAAATGAAAATGAAGGAGTGATACGGAGGGTCTAACATATGAAGTTTACAGACATTTTGGGTCATTTTTATCAGGCAGCAGAAGGATTTCTCCTCTCTCTCCTCTTTTTTCTGCCTGGAGCTCTGCTGACTGGTAGCGTAATCTGTGTCTGACCTTTCCCCACCTCCTTAAACCTCTTTTCTTGTTCCTCCCCTCCTTTCCTCCATCCATTCATGCTAGTCTTCCCCTCTCCTCGCCGCAGATTGACACTCATCACCGCTCCTTTCTCTGTGCGGCTGACAGCTTGAACCGCCTCATTAAAGCAAATTGGGAACGTGAGACTAAACTGAGCATGCCGAGTTATTTCAGAGGCCGCTTTGTGACAAAGCAAACATGCCGGCTCATGCTCCGTATAATGGCTTGTCCTGAGCTGGAAGAAATATGTTAGATTTAATTATCATAATAGACCATTAGTGCTGCGCTACAAAGTGGGTGAGGTCTTGCAGGAGTGTACCAGAAGTTGAAATGTGTGATAACAGAATGCGCCGACAACAAACTGAAGGCAGTAAAGCACGCAGTCAAAGTGGGACTGAAATGTTTGGTTTGAATATTTTGAATGGATTTGCCCGTAGCTGTTAGAGAGCAAAGCAGGCAATGTGTGATTGATCACGTCCCACAGGGGCGACAGCCAGCACGCCATTTATACACAACAAACGGTGTTGGCTACACTAAACTAAGCTCACACCACCTATGCAGATAGCACAGTCTTTCATTTTAACATGTGCATGCTAAACCTGGCTGATAAACGATTTGCCTAGGAGCACTTCCACCCGTATTTTATCACGGCAGACAATGTGCAGCGGTGTTGCCAGACTCGGTGTAAATCCAGTATTTGGCATAAAGGATTCTCCTCAACCCCTCAACAGCTTGGCTCCAATAATTAACTTCCACAGGACTGATGGGAGCCTCACTCAGAGAATACATGAACGGAATACAATAGAATAGAGGATAGAGAATGAGGGAACGGTTGATGTCGAAAACACAGACTAGAATGCAGAGATTTCATTTGACAGGCAGAGGTCTGGGGTCAGTCATGCTGGAAGCTGATTTCCTGTTGCACAGATAACCTCCGTCATACGGCCAGCTCCTGTGGAGGGAAAGAACGGCAGAGAGGATTAATGAATGTTTACTCTTAAAGCTGTGCAATTGCAAAACCAACGAAACCTCTAAGCCATGACACGCCGGTAACATTTTAAACTAGGTTCTGGCAAGTTCTGCAAGCACATAGACCCAGGTTAGAATGTTAACTGTGATAGCCAATGGCTTGAGTGGCGGGTAGAACATGGAGCTCCATTCATTTTTTATTGCTACAAAGTCAAACGGATGTTTTCTCACGTAATTTTGTTGGAATATATTTGTAATGTTATAAGTACAAGTCAAAACTTTGTGAGAATGACGTCATAATTTTACAGGGATATAGTCGGAATTTGGCAAGAATAAAGTTGTACTTCAAAAGAAGTATAGAAAAAAGTCAGAATTTTGTGATGATATAGTTGTAATTCTACAAGATTAAGTCATTAAAAAACTACAG
>VRLP01009872.1:0-11399 GCA_009660295.1 Lophius piscatorius
TCTAACAAAACCTCTTCATCTATTAAGAATGTTTTGAGGTCTTCTATAGATTTGAATGCCTTATCGGTTATTAAAAAAGCCATGTTAGGGTAAAAAAAAATTTTTTTTTGCTTTTCTAAACTTTAAGGTCTACCAAAAAAATTCGGTAGACCTTAAAGTTTAGGAGCCCCATTATTTTTAAAAGTATCACGATATCTTAGAATAGAATATATTCTATATTATGTTATAGACATGATTAGTATTACCGTTAATAAGTTATTCTATATTATATCATACATATGAATCTAATTTCATTTAAATAAAATTATTTTATACGTATTAATTTATTGAATTGTTAACGAATACAAATTTAAAAAATCATCAACCATTTGAAAAAACAATTTTATGCTTATTTACGTCTTTTTCTTCCTACTTTTCTTTTTATGCCATCATTTACCATATCTAATCTTTTAAGTTTCTTTTCTTCATCCTTCTTTGCTTTTCTTTCTAATCCATTTTTAAATGGAAGAAATTTCTTTTTTGTATGTGCTCCTAATTCAATAATCTTATTTCTCATAAAATGTATTTTATTTATATTTTTTTGTTTTTCTGCGTGATTTCTTTCTACGTCGTATAAAAGTTTGTTAAATTCTTCTTCTAATTTCTTTTTCATGAGAATGGGATAGAAAAAAAATATTTTAATTTGACGATTGTAAAATGGAATATTAAAAGAAAATGTATATTAAAATAATATAATATATTTTAAATATATAATTAAGATATAAATTTTTTAAAATTTCAATATATAAAACGACTAAATAGTAAAGAAAGTTATTAAATAACAGAATAAGATTTATTGACATAAATAATTTATTTAGCTATCAATCTTCTTCAATATTTTATAACTTTCTTTTATGTAATCCAATTCTTCTATATTCAATCCATTGTATCTAACTTTTAGTTCATTATTATAATTTTCTTCTCTTCTTCTAATTTTAAAGACCAATTCTTTGTTATTTAAATTCTTTACTATGGATTGTAATTTTGTTGAGTCTTCCTCTCCTATTTCTTTTAGTTCATTTGCTGTATGTTTAAATAATTTAGTTGCTTGTTCATCAAAGAGTGTCAACCATATCTGTCCTGTATGATCTGCAACATTCATTGTTACCATAAAACGGAAATTACATTTATCAAATAGATTATTACATCTCTCACATCTATATTGTCCTTCTCCTTCTAATTCTACTTTTTTATTACATTCAACACATGCACTGTACCATAATAGATCTTCTTTGATAAAAATTATTGTTGAAATTATGGTTGAATATTCCAATTCCATGGTAGTAACTTCTTCAATAGTTTTTGATTCCTCTTCTCTCTTGGGTAATACTATTTTTATATCTTTTCCTTCTTCTTCATACCAACCTCGTAATTCATATGCTTCTTCTAATTCTGGATTAATAACAATTGAAGATGAAGAGATTGTAGATAAAGAAACACCGTTATATTCTGTTGCACGCATGTTTTTTAAGACTACAACAGGATTATTATCCAATTCGGTTTCAACTAAATTATTCCAAAGTGTAACACGAACACTTCCTGTCTTATCTACTAAAATAAAATCTTTTTTTTCTGCTTCTTTTTGCACACTCTTGATCATAACTGTAGAAGGTGCAAATACTTCTTTTACCACACCTATTATATCTACGATAGGATTGGTTGTATTTAATGCACCAACCTTAGTGAAATTATAATGAACTTTAGGATTTTCTACTTCGGCAGTTAATTCCACTTCTGAATTCTTATCCAAGTGTATTTCATAGCTACTTGTAGTATTAGAAAATTGTTTATGTGCCATTTTTACGAATCCTTTGCTTATAATATACGTCTTTCCTACATCCATCAAAGGATAAAAAATATCAACACTTTCTGAAAATGCTACTACTTTTATACTTCCTGAATTATCAGCCATCTCCATACTGAATAGCTTTCCTTCTCCTTTTTGATTAGTAAAATATCTTATATCCGATTTTGTGGTGACTGTAGCTTTTATTTTCCATTTTGTTTGAAACGGATTAATAGATGATACAGAAGTAATATCCATGTGTGACACTTTTCTATTCTTAACCACTTCTTCCTTTTCAATCTTCTTTTTCTCTACAGTATTTTCCTTTTCGATTTCTACATATTTATTCTTATCATTATTCTCACTTGGTGCAACATCCCTTATATCAGAATTAAATTTAGAAACTGGTGTTGGATCACCCATCTTTCTATTACAATCTTCATAACATTCCAATTCCCTTACATAAACAAAATTATTATCATTTTTTGAGAGCAATTGGAATTTCTTTATTTTTATCATAGAATTAATTTTTATATTCTTTTCCATCATTGGAGATATTGTGCTGGACATAACAGCTTTGATGTAATATTTACCATCGCTTAGATTTAAATGATATCTAGAGGATTTGTCTGTCTTTGTTTCTACCCGTTTATATGCTATAATTTGAAGTACAGGTGTATTAAATAATGGAGATTCTACATTGTTGTTATATATCACTTCAACTGTTCCTTGTTCTAATTTCATTGAGGGTAAATTATCTTGAATACAAAATTCTACTCATGCTTAATTTTTGCATAAATTGGAGGGAAATTTTTAAAATAAAAAAATTATATTGTTATGATAAATAACTTATTGGAATATGTTTAAAGAAATTTAAATACCTGCTTAACCAAAGCGTTCATGTCTCTTTTTCCAAATATAATACTTTTAAAAAATTGTTGTAACAATATAGAATAAAGAGAAAACCATAAATATTTTCTTTTAAAAACAACCCTTTTATGAAGATATTTTATGAAAATTTTGATGGTGTTGAATATCTACTATACGAATATTCTCCCAAATTTAAATACTTCAAAATAAGAACAGAAGAAACCAACAATAAAGATAAAATATTTAAAATAAAATCTAATCTACAATTTAACGGACAGGATAAAATGAATTTAAAATCTATATTTTCTTCAATAACATGTAAATATTGTAATAATTGTATTGAAATAAATAATAATGATAGATTACCATCTATTGGTTGGGAAGAACTTGTAGACCATTGGAGCTGTCATAACAATGAATTTAAATCATTACTAAACTTAAAACCTAAACCAAGAAACAATTCTATACTTTATTCTAATTTCTATTTTCTTATAAATTCTATAGATTATTGCTGTTGTAAAGAAAATAAAGAAAATCAGATATTAAAAATATTTTACAATGAAATAAATACGATATACGATGATAAAGATATAATTTATATTTTTTTAGAAGAGTATTTTAAAAATAATGATATTTTACAAATAAATAACGTTATTATAAAATTTTATAATGAATCTATCATAGCGATGGAAGAGAACGATGAAAATAATGATTTACATGAATATTTTTATAAAAGTTTGAAAGTTGGATATAAAATTGTAGATAAAAAACATAAAGAGAAAGAAATAAATGAATATTACAGAGAAAGAATAATTACTTTATTAAATGAAAATAAAATAAACAGAAAAATAGATGGTTATACTTTAAGTTTTATTTTTTCAGATAAAACAAAAATTAAAGAGATAGAAAATAAAATCTGAAAAAGAAAATATTTTAATAAAATTTATTGTCTTAAAAAGAATTTCAATTTTTTTATAAATTAACAAATGAAAATCGATGATCAAATGATACGTCGTTATTGGCTAATGTTTCTTCTAATACTTTAATACAATCCTGTCTTCTCTTATAGAATAAAGGTTCATCTTGGAAATTTGTATTATGTTCTATAGATACTATTATCTTCATATAATCACCTTCTGCCATATAATTTCTTATATAAACCGTTCCTGTAAATTCTTCACCTAAATTATTATAATTTTCTTCCAGTGCGCCTCGCAACTTTTCGAGAGTATCGTATGTTGTATTTTTACCAATTATTACTGTTATATTTTCATATTGTTTGGAACTTCTTCTGATATTATCTATTTTTTTGGTGAATAATGTGGTATTTGCCATATAAATAAGTCTTCCGCTAATATTTTCGAAGATGGTTGAGAGAAGATCTATGCGCACTACGGTCATTTCACAGTTATCTATTAATATTCGATCACCAACATCATAAGGATGGTTTATTAGGTGAAATACAAAGCAATTATATAATTCCTTTATCGTGTCTTTAAATACCCAACTGAATCCAAATACAAAAGGACCTATAGATGCCAGATAATATTTATAATCTATTCCCAGCAGAAATAAAAAAATTATCGCACCAAACCCTGTTACAATCATTATTAATATCTGATCCAGTTTATTCACTATATTTTCTCTATCAATCAAAGATCTTTTTATGTCTTGTCTCTCTTTGTAAAGATCTACCACTCGTTTGCTAAAAGTTTCAAAACTTACAACAGTATTTTCATATGTATCTTTTTGTTTCCCTAATAAATAAGCCATAATTTCTTCTGGGTGGTTATCAGGAAATATTCTTTTTATATCTTCATATTCCATTTCATCAATTTCCAAATAACCAAATATCGATTCAGCTAACGTTTTTGCACTTTCTTTTGAAGAAAGATCAAGACCAGTATGTCTTAAATATAATCCTGCATCAAATTCATTTACCATTGTCTTGATTATAGCATCAACCTCAGATTTTCCATTTGGCGTAGCTTCTGCAACCGTTGCCAATTTTTTAAAAATAAAGGTTTTATAGTTTGCATCCCATATTCTACTTTGAAATGATGATTTTCTAAGTTCAGACGTAAAAATATTAATAATGAATTTTTCTAAAAATAGCATACATGATAATAAACAATACCAAAACACTACGGTCATAATTAAATGCATTAATGTTAGTTTGGAAGTAAAAAACTTATATTTCTCAGAAAATAAATGTGATAAAAAGAATATTGTGAAAGAAACCAACGCATTTCTTAAAAACCTTCTTGAGTTTTTTAAAACGTGTAGAAATTCCGCTGGATATCCTTTAACTGCAATGTCGAATGTTCTAAATAAATAAACTACAATATATATAGAATTATCAACAATAACAGAAATCGTAACAAATGCTACATACATAATTGCTATAAGTAAATTTTGTTTGAAAAATGCAGATACTCTGTTTATAGATTGGGATGGCTTCAAACTATTTTTTAACACTGTCATAAACGAGTCTTTAGAAATAAAAAATATTGCCAAGAATGGGAACAGCATAAAAATAATAAAAACAACCGTTGATTCTATAATTGCTCTAATAAATGCGTTTACATTTCCACATTTGTAATGAAAATATTCATCTAAATGTCCTATCGAGAAGGTTGTTCTATTTATCATGGCTTTTCTAGAAAATGTTCTATGTTTCTTTTCAGCTTCTCTTACATCTTCTTTATCCTGTGTCTCATTTCCATCTCCTATAATATCTTTTATAGCATTTTCGTTAATTTCTTTCATTTTTTCTTCCTCAAGCTTTTTAGCCTCTTCAAGCTTTTGTTTTTCTTCTAATTGAATTACAGGATCTTGTGCTTTATCTCCGACAGGGGTTTCGCCTGTTTTTTCTTTTCCATCCTTTGAAATAACCTTAGAACCCGATTTTTTTACATCTTTGTTAGTATCTTCATTGTTTTCATCCTTTTTGGATTCATTGTTTTTATTAATGTTCTCTTTATCTTTTGAATCAGCTGTCTTTTTATTTACTGGTTGTCCTGTTTCAACGTCTTTTTTCTTCTTATCTTCATTTCCCATACTAATGGAACAGCTTTTCCTTTTAATATTTTTACAGGGACACAACCAATTAATATCTATATATTTCTCCTAGTAACAATTTTTACCAACAAATTATTTTTCTATAAATATTTTTTTGTTTGTTACTGAAAAAATACTTTGATTTAATTATGAAAGCGAAGAATAAGAAGTATTTAAAAGCTATCAAATTTATTTTTAAAACATAAAATTTTCGGGCAATTACCAATATCATATTTTACTTTTATTGATACATCATATTAAAGGAGGTAAATAGTATAAATCTTCAACAATCAATATTTATTTGTTCTTTTTTTTCTTTGGCTTCCTTATATCCAATATTATAAGCTTCTTCTACAATAACAAAATTATCCTTAATCACTTTTTCATCCAAACAATATTCATTCATTTTTATATTTAATTTATGTTCTACTCTTTGAAATTCCTCGACATCATACTGCGTTACAAAAGTCAGTGCTAATCCTTTCTTACCTGCTCTAGCTGTTCTTCCCACTCTATGAATATAATCATCAAAATTTTTAGATATATCATAGTTTATTACAATATCAACGCTAGGAATATCTATACCTCTACTTAATACATCAGTAGCTATTAAAATATTAGCGTCGCCTTCTCTAAATTTTTTCAAATTATTATTTCTTCTTTCTTGTCTCATATCACCGTAAATGTATGCAAGATTGCTTAATCCTAAATTATTAAGCATTCTAAATAATAATACGGTAGAAAATGATGTAGAAACAAAAATTATAACCTTTTTTTCTTTATTCTTCTTTATAATTTCATATAAATAACCATGTTTATACTTTAACCCAACAAATACATATTTTTGTATCAATTCTTTATTTTTGTCATTACTATCCAAAATAATTGGATTCTTCAATCCTAATGAAATTATATTCTGTACATTTTCATTTATAGTAGCACTAAATAATAAAGTTTGTCTATCGTTATTTATTCTTTCCAAAATATGTTTTATATCACTTTCAAAATCCATACTCAATAATTTATCAGCCTCATCGAATACTAAAAATTTTAATTTTTCTATTTTGAGATTAGAATTTAACATATGGTCCAATAATCTACCTGGTGTACCTACTATTACATGTATATCTTTTCTTAATTTATTAAAAGCCATTTTCTGTGCTTTCATATCCTCTCCACCTACTAATAATATTACTTTCAATCCAAATTCCTCTCCTATAAGATTGTGCACGTTTTTTATTTGTATAGCCAACTCTCTCGTCGGTGTTAATATTAAACTATGATATTTTCTATTCTTTTTTAGAAGTGAATTGAGTAATGGAAGACAAAAAGCCAACGTTTTACCACTACCAGTACCACTAATCCCAATAATATCTTTTTTCTGCAATATTTTTGGAATGGATAAAGATTGGATACCAGTTGGTTTGGAAATATTGTTATTTTCTAATATTTGGATAATTTTTGGATCTATTCCAAAGTTTTTAAAAGACGTGTAATTTAAGTTTTCTTTCTCCATATGGGAGAAAAGAAGTTTATAAAAAATATTAAAAAATATGGATATTTAGTTAAGACTAGTAAAAAACTTATAATAAAAAATCAATAATTTCAAATTATACATAATAACAGTCGTCTAATGGTTTTACTTATAATTAAAGCTTTATTAGGATCAGATGAGAAATAAATATATTTCCTTTAAAAAAATATTTTTAGAATATATAAAACTATCCCAATTATCCTCTACGAATACATACTTACAATATATATTTTATATCATATAAAATATTTTCTAAAACATACAAAGACAATAATGTACCATAAAAAACAATAAAATTGTTATAAAAGAATACTTTAATAATATAATATCTTAATTGTATCTATAATTTAGTAAAAATATGAAAAAATATTCCATATGCACATATATATCATTATACATACATCTACCATAATACAGATTTAGTAAATTTAAATATATTTTATCTATTTTATAATTGAATTGTATCAATCTCCATACAGTAAAAACATAATTTAAAATATACAAGATATTGAATCTAAAGAAAAATTGATACAAAGATACGATGATAGCTATAGTATAAAAATAACCTATGGCAGATTCTGGAATTATATGTCTTTGCAGTATTATATTTTTTTGTATCTGATAAATTTCAGTATGCGCATCTTCTAATATAAAAGATATAGCATCTATAAAAGAGTTTATAAAAAAATGCGCAAGTATAACCATAATAAAAATAACAAAACCTGTTACAGCCTTGATAAACAGAAAATGTGGTAATTTATCTTCATCTACATTATACTCACAATAACATTGTTCACAAGTTTTTATTTCTTTTATATTTTTTCCTTTAAACCTCCACATCCTAAGACAACTTTTATGAACATATTTTATAGAACCTCTACACCCACACGGTGCTATAAGATCTCTTGATGAATCTATAGGATTAATATCAAAATAACATATTTTACAAATAGCCTCTTTAAGCTCATCATCTATTAAATCCTCTTTTGTAAGTATTATTTCTTCCATCTCAACATTATTTTTTATTTCCATATCCATTGTTGATGAATTTAACTTATATTTTATAATTTATATTTTATTGGATTTTTTAAATATCCAATAGAAGCTAAAGTTCTCCTTTTTTAAAATCAATAAAAATAAAATATAAACATATCAAAAATCTAAAAATATTCTTTCCATCATTTTAAAGGATATCAAAAAAATAAATAATATTATTAATCTTCTTTTGATTTATTACTATTCTTACTAATTTAATTCTTATAAAATTCTAAAAATATAATTATATTGTATATATAATATAGATACTAAAGATATAATAAATATAATTATAAGATATATTACAGATACTAAAAGTGTAATAAATATAATTATATTGTATATTATAGATAATAAAGAAATAATATATATTTTATTCTATTTATATATTCCAGATAATAACAAAATAATATATATTTTCTTCTGTTTATATATTATAGACAATAAATTATTACATGTGAGTGTTATTTAACATAATAATATTTTAATTTAATATATTTACCATTATAAATGATATTATAATTTTATAATAAAAAACATATACTGATAATTAACATTTATTTACTTCTATTACAATTACATTACTTACAAATAATCTAACATTCTACTATTATAATTAATTAAGTTTTTTATATTCTAATTTCTTTGGGCAATATTTATTGCATTTATTATTTAAAAGATCATCATATTTCAAGGTATTGGGCTTTCTACACATACATCTTTCTCCTTTTAATATCATACTCTCTACGTACATAGGATCAGTTAAATATCCACATTTTATATCATAATAGGTTTTCAGACTAAGATGTAAATAATTATATGAATCAAATTTGTCGAAATATACTTTACCCTGGTTTTTTCTGAACAATTTTGGATCTTCTGGAAATGGTGCATCCTTAGCCAATAAGTACATTTTACGTAATTCTGTTGTTACTATAATATGTCTCATGTATGTATATCTAAATGCTTGTTTTAATATCTCTCTTTCATCTAATAATGTTCTTCCTTTCAAATAACCGTTCCATGATACATTTTCAAGAGATATTATACTTGAAATATCTTTTTTTACTCTAAATGCAAACTCTATAGCTGTTTCATCCTCATGTATTTCTTCTGGTTCCATCCAATGTACGTCAACGTCTAATCTCCATCTGCTCATAAGATAAAAGAAGTGTCCCATAAAACCATTTTCTCTTCTATTCCAGTAAGGATCAAGTATTTTTTTATGATAATTGAGTGCAACAGGTACAACTTTTACTCCTAGATCAAATGCTCCTCTTTGAAACAATACTGAATATTTGTTGTTTACACACACCCCCTCTGGAAATATCAGTAATGGCGATTTTGATATTGATACCAGTTGTTTTATTCTTTCCTTTATTGTTGCTTTATCTTCTTTTTTACTTCGATCAAAAGAAATAGAACCATTCCTCTTTAAAAAGAAATTAAAAAAGAATCCGAAGGCTCCAGTATGTGTTTGCGCTAATGATGAATGTGGAAATTTATATCCACTTAATATTATAAAATCTAAAAAAGAAGTATGGTTAGATACATACACATGTTTTTCTTTCATCTTTCTCTTATACCCATGATGGTTTGCATTAATACCCAATGACATATAAAATAACCTAAATCCCATCATAAGAAAATCATCAACAAGATCATAATTATCTCTTAAACTAATCCATAAGAAAATATGAATAAGCATAATTAACCCAGCAGTAAAAAATATCAAACGTATAGGAAATAGAATCAAATACCTAATTATAATACTAAAAATATAAAATATTCCCGAATTATCCATAGCGTGTCTTGGTATAGAAGCAAAGCAATTAGAGAAATGATCATCTTCTAAAGAGTGTATGTTCATAGATATGAAATGGCATGCGTCCTTAAGAAATGTTCTCTTACGTAATCCTTTTCTATAAAACTTCATAGGGGTAAATTTTCTCGCGATTTAAATAGGAAAGCTGAAACAAATCAGAGATCAGAAAATGAATCAAATTAAAATAAAAAAAAGTAAAAGAAAAAAACACATTGAATGAAAGAATCTAACGAAAATTATTTTTGATAAAAAAATGTATAAAACAAATTCTAAGAAAGGAGAATAAAACAATAAACAAACAAATGTTTTTGTTAATGTTTTAAAATATCTATAAAATTATTGAATATTAAAAATTTTATGTATAATCATTTATATTTGATTGTGAACCAAATATGTATCATTATTATTTCCTTATTCATCTAAGATAAAATATTTAATAATTAATTATTTAAAAAAGAAGAATATCTAATTTTGTTTGATAAATATATATATATAATTCTTATTTGATTAGAGAATATATTCCCGTATAGAAAGATATTAAAAAACTTTTATTTATTTGATATATATTCCAGAATAATGTATACTAAGCAATCTTTAATTTTATTATTTTTATATTTCATATGGAACAGTGACCAAGAAATTATTCTTTAAAAATTAATTTAAAAGATAATAGAGATCTTTTAAAGAAGGAATAAACTATTTTAAAAAGAATAGATTATTTAAATAATAAAAAAATATACTAAAATAAAAAAAATTAAATGTTTATATACTTTGTCTTTATAAACATTATCTTTCCCGTAAGAACTTCTTTACATGTGAAAAAAAAAACCTTTATCGTATTTGTGTGAACTAAAAAAGTTTTAAATCAACAAAAGATATAGGATGGTTCACAGTTAAATGTGATATTTTATTTATTATGGAAAATACTATTTTATCTGTCATTCATTTATCAGTTACACATATTGTATTTACAAAAATATGATTAAAAATAATCAGATACATTGTATTTTCTGATCTTTCTTCAATCAATAAAGCAAACGCTTTTTTAGAAAGTTTTTCAATATTAATTGTCGCGCGCAGAGGCCACTACCCGTGCCCTGCCCGCGAAGCTCAGATTTTTCATTTACAAATTATGGCGTCAAAGGGATTCGAACTTTGACAATTTGGAATTTTCTGAGCTAGAAATATTAAATATTTATTTTTTTCAGTTTATATTATAAAAAATAATTATTTCATCCATATGTATAAAG
>VRLP01009873.1:0-11397 GCA_009660295.1 Lophius piscatorius
CTGACAGGCTTTTAGGTCTTCATCCAGTATCTGCTGGTGTTTGATGGAGTCCATGGAACCATGTCTTTAAGAAGATGTCCAGAACCTTTGGAAGAAAAACAGCCCCACAGCATCAGAGATCCACCACCAGACTTCACAGTGGGTATGAGGGGCTTTTCTTTTCTAAAACACATGTTTTTGAGAAAAATATGACTTTTATCTTAAGAATTTAATGTATGTTTAATGATGTTACTTGAGTCAGAGGTAACATTTTTGTTTATAATATCAATTATAAATCATGGGTAAAGACATTAAAGAGATTTTTTGCATCTTATTTTACTCCAGAGGCGCTGTAATTGTTCGAGGTGTTTTTCTTTAGGTTATAAGTCACGGCTCTGGGACTTTTTATGAGGTGTTTACACGTCAACACCAGGACCAACATTATTCTATAAGGAGCTTTATCCTCCTCTCTCCTCGTGTGCTGGATGTTTGTGACATCACTAATCCTTCCTGTATTTACAGCATTGAGGTTATTTTTGTGTTTCAGGATGAAGGAGATTCTAACTCCAGGTGGACGGACAGACTGTGGAATTCCCATTATAGAGACACACAAACACACACATATACACACACATATATACACACACACACACACCTGCCCTTTTAATCTTTCACTTTCGTTCTGTTTTTGTGTTTTAAATAAAGATCTGAGGCATATCCAAGGAACCATCTGTTGTCACAATGTTGACATGAAAAGTTTGACCTTTGCTCCGTCACCTGGCCGGCTATTAATAATCCTTACATGACACACACACACACACATACACAGACACACAAACACATACATGACACACACACACAGACACACACACACACACACATACATACATACATACACACACACACACACACACACACACAGGCTGTATTTACACGGGCTTCCCTGACATTTCCTGTATTTAAATGCACCGGTAAGGTTCTGAACGCTACAGGGTCCAAAGGGTTAAATGTCTGAATGTCTGCAATCAAACAGCTGATTGATTGCTGACTCTCTCAGAGTCTGGGAGAGGAGGTAAACACACAAATAAACAAACAACATTAAAACACAGACTCTATCCTGCCTGCACTTGTTTCATCACCTCTTTTAAACACCCCTCATTGTTCACGTCTCTCCAGCACACACCTCCACCTCCTCCACCTACTCCCTGCTCTCACTACAGATCACAATGTCCTCCACCAACATCTTAGAACATGGAGACTCCTGCTGACCTCCTCTGTCAGTCTGTCCATCACCACAGTAAACAATAAGGGACTCAGAGCCCATCCTTGATGCAGTCCCAACTCCACCTTGAACCCACCCATCACTCCTAGTGCCCACCTCACCGCCGTCATGCTGCTCTCATATATAT
This sequence comes from Lophius piscatorius, assembly GCA_009660295.1. Taxonomy (NCBI): domain Eukaryota; kingdom Metazoa; phylum Chordata; class Actinopteri; order Lophiiformes; family Lophiidae; genus Lophius; species Lophius piscatorius. Next base: position 1,389 of record VRLP01009873.1, read on the forward strand.
CCTGGACCACTAACATACTTACTGTCCCTCCAGACCTCCTCCTGCAATCCCACAATTCCTCCATCGCCACTCTGTCCTACCTCTAAATCCACAGAGACACGATGTAACCCCCTATGACCTCAGTGGGTGGAGCAGCCATCTCCCAATCGGAAGATCGGAAGGTTCGAGTCCCACCAGGGTCTACTTGTTGTAGGGTCCCTGAGCAAGACCCTGAAACCCTAGCTCCCCCAGCGCTTCAAAGGGGGTCGCCCACTGCTCCCTCGGAGAACATCTGGCTGTATGTGATGTAAAGAATTCTTTATTATTATACCTAAAACCATTCTGACTGATTTATAACGGTAGTGGCGGCGTACAGGAGGAAGAGTCCCAGAGCTTTTATCTTCTATCATCTCCTAACCTGCATCGATTTATGGCCTGTTTGTGTTTTTACACCTTAAACCCCGACCAGGAGAGAGAGAGAGGATAATAGGATCTGTGGTAAAACAGAGGTAACAGAATGTAGGGATGGAGAGGAGCAGATAGATGTGGAGGATTTATTTCTTATTCATGGTTAAAGACAAAACAAACCTTCATCACTTTGATGGACTGACAGCGACCTCAAAGACGGCAACATGAACCAGCAGGTTCATTTTCAAGGTCTCAGAACATCTCGCCCTGTTTCCATGACAATCCATCTTTATTTTCTATCCCCTCTGAAGTTTCTTCTCACCACTTACAGACTGAAATGATCTTCTCTTCCTGCTCTTCTTCTCTCTCTCCTTCTCTAGTCCATCATTCTTGTCCACATCTCACAGCTCCTGCTCTGCCTGGATTCTGCTCCACCAACTCCATCCTACAGGCCTTCACCTCACAGATTCTCTCATTTTAATAGTCTCTATTATGAAGTTTTAGCTGAAGCTTAATTCTCAATTCAACTACTGTGATTAACTTATTTAATGGTGGTAAAACTTGGAAAATGGACCATGAGATGAACAGGCGCTTCAGTGAAGCTTCAGCAGTGATGATGGTGTGGTACCGGTCCGTTGTGGTGAAGGCAAAGCTCTCAGTCCACCAGTCCTGTGAACACCTGAGTGGAGACCCAAAGAATGAGGTCAAGGATACAATCAGAACTCTTTGCTCCCAGCATGCAGGGTTACTGGTAGTCCAAGAGTCTCCAGAAGTAGATGGGAGCCAGAACCTTCAGCTATCAGGCTCCTCTCCTGTGGAACGATCTCCCAATCTTGGTTCGGTGGGCAGAGACCCTCTCTACATTTAAAAGTAGAAATGAAAACTTTCCTTTATGATAAGGTTTATAATTAAGGCTGGCATAAGCTAGCTCTTAGCTATGCTGCTATATGTTTAGACTGCTAGGGGATCTCCCATGATGCACTGAGCTTTTCTCTCTTCCTCTCTCACTGTCCCTCGATTAATACATGTTACTGGATTAATGCATGTTACCAGATTAATGCATGTTACCAGATTAATGCAGGTTACTGGATTAATGCATGTTACTGGATTAATACATGTTACTGGATTAATTCATGTTACTGGATTAATGCATGTTACTGGATTAATGCATGTTACTGGATTAATACATGTTACTGGATTAATTCATGTTATTTGATTAATTAAGATGTGGTTCTTTATCTGATCAGGATCCTCCACACCGCCTCTCGCTGCAGCTTTTTCAGGCCCGTCCAACTGGGAGGAGACCCCGCGGTAGAACCTGAACCCTCATGAGGGACTTTAAATCTCATCTGACATGGGAACGCCTCGGGATCCCAAAGGATGAGCTGGAGAGTGTTGCTGGGGAGAGGGATGCCTGGAAATCCCCTTTTTTAGCCTGTTGCCACGACGACCCGTCCCCGGATACGAAAAAGAAAATGGATGTATGGATTTAATTGTCTCCTTTTTAAAATTCATACCGTTGGTCAAACTTTTGCAGCTTATCTTTAAATATGGCTTCTTTTTTTTTACTAGCATTTCTTTGCCTGGTCATGTTGTCTGTTAGTGAGTGACACCTGTATGTTGTCTGAAAACTCCACTCACCCTCCTGCTGGGATGAACCTGGTGAACTGGGTGGGCAGATTTGTCTGTTTGGGTTTGTGGTATCAGTGGATTTGACCACAAGTTGGCTGCAAATTCTGCAAAACTCCTCCTCCAAGTTAGAAGACTCTCCTTCTTCATTTGGCCTCAAACCAAAACGTGTCCCCAGAGCTCCATGTCGTGTTTGGCTACTAAATGATACGTGATGTTCACGTTAATAGATGGAGAAAAAGTTGATCGCCTCCAGTTTTCAAGAGTCGGTGGCGTTTTAGGCTTATCCTCCCGTAGAGGAAGAAGCGCCAGCTGATGATGTCATTAAAAACAGAGATAGATGGATAAACCTTTATTGTCATTGTACAAATACATCGCACTTGGATGACAGTCGCAAGATAAAAAGGAGCATTTAAAATATAGGTTAAAAAAAGATGTTTAGAACATATAAGACGAGAAAATACAAATCACAATTCAACAGTGGAAAATGGCGTGAAGAGAACAATTGAATCAATGTGGAATTTTTGGGTCATTCAGTATTTTTAAACACTTGAAATGAAGCTGTTTTAATGATTATTCAAAAATGATCGCCATTATCTCAAATAATCACAATCATAGATTATGAGGTAATTGTGACGGGCTTAATTATGAACATCAGCCGTGACAGTTTGGGAAATTAAAAGTTACACCGTATGCTGAATAATTAATATTCTGATTTATTAAGTGACAGTTCTTTCTATTTTTATTGTATGTGTCACAACCTGAACCACTTAATAAAGGTAGACGTAGTTGGACATTCTGGTTAACTCAGTTTAAGAGGTTTCCTTTTCAGAATATCACCAATGAATTTCAGTAAAATGTTTTAAATTGGTCCAATAATCAATTAAAACTATTCTAGCAATTAACTATTTTTTTCAATATTTCTTTTTGATATCCAAAAATCAACAGTCCATTATATCTGTTCAAATGAACTTAAGCATTAATTCCAGCAACATATACGTGACTTTCTGTCCCACGTTGAAGGTTCTGACTAAAGTCAAACACAACAGGCTTCACAAACTACTCCTATGCTGTCGTCCCTGAAGAAAGCCCCCAAACCCCTGCATTGTACAAAGAAAGGCCCGATTTTACCCCTGAGATTAAATGTGCTCTTACTCTAAAAACTGACTCACAAAAACAAATATTCATGAAAACACAACCTCATTGGCAGCGATGTCACCAATTAACCACTTCAGCTCCAAACAGCCACATAGAAGGTGGACCACCAGTTAACTACCCGGGTCCACCCAGTGGTTGCCAGTGATCCAGAGAAGACCAGAACCTTCTGGTTTAATTGATAAAATAGAGAAAAAGCTGAGTCTGTCAGCCGGAAACGGTTATAAATCATCCTTAAATACTTCCTCTGACAGGAATGCGTTCTGGCTACCAGCACTTCCTGTGTCCAGTTCTTCCCTGGCGACATACGCACCCACCTCAGAGGTTCTTTTCCGTTCGGCAAGCATCCGTCTGGCAGAACATCACTTTATTAGGCCTATGAATAGCTCAGGGTGTCTAAGTCATAGTAATCGTACAATCTGATTCTGGAGGCCCAGGGCCCAGAACCGGACTTGTCTCTCTGAAGACACTCCACAGGTCAGAGGTGAGACACTCTGGATTATGACTCATTGTCCTCATGATGGGATGCATTAATTATGAATCACACATGGATGACTTGGCATACCCCCACCCCAAAATATCTCCACTCTCATAACTTGTAGTGCTTTGCCATTCCTGTGGCCCACAGCCCCCCCCCCCCACTGTGTCTCCCTCCCACCCACCAAAGCCAGAATGAGAACTTTGGATTGGCGAGCACCAACAGGTGCCTCCCCACGCGCTCCCCAGCACAAACACATTCTGTCTTCCTGTCACTCCCGGTATGCGGACCCAGTCCGACGCTGGTTTCGCCCACGGACAGTCTCTGCTGCTGCAGATACCTGAGCTGCTGGAAAGGTGCATTATTTCAGAGCTCTCCATCTAGAGTTTGGTGGAGGGTAAGTCTTTTACTGGGACATAAAAGCCTAAGATGCCATGACTTTGATGAGTGGACAGATGAAGATCAGGATGAACATTTATGTCAGGATGAACACATTCATCATCCTGTGCAGCTGCCTTTGTCTGGGTTTCACTGGTAAGAACTTTTTATTCAATCCACTGCATGAGTCTTAATAATAATAATAATAATAATTAGAATAATACCTTATACCAGCGTCCTCTCCTCATATCTACACGTATTGATATTATTAAAGTACACGACGGCTGAACGCTTAGAAACGTCTCTAATGGTGAGATGGCCACGGCGTGATCAGATGACAGATAATCACATGAATTGGTTTTAATTATTTGGTATTTGGGGGATGAACTTCAGCTCAAGGGCTTTGACTTTGACCTTCTAGCCCCGCTGTGGGGGTGTAAGCCTGAGCTGGACGGGCAGCTCACCTCCACGGAGGGTTGCAGTGTGTTGTAGCTAACCCTCCCACCTACAGCTAAGCTAATCTTCTCCCAAAGCGAGGATCTCAAAGGAGAAGACACTGAACATGTTACCCTGCTGGAGAGAAAACCGTACAATCAAACGCTGTTCCTCCACGTTGTGGCAGTGAGAAGTAACAGCGTCTGCTCTGCAGCCTGTAATGAATGATATTAACACATCATTGTTTATTAATCAGAGTCTATTTTGGTGTCTAATGGAGCTGGAATCCCAGGCATCCCTTTGATCTCATTCTCCTGCTGCATATCGGTGACATTAGCTCAGTCACCTTAGCTACCAAACGTGCAGCACCTGCCGTCTCCTTCCGAACGACCTGCCTGTCCTTCTCCGATGTTCTCATATGCTGCGTTCTGACATACTATACATACGTACAATTTTACTAAATCTCTTCAACTTCAGATTTCTCTCATCCACATGCTTCCTCAGCCGGAATAAAAACTGGTCCTACGCTGTCGCACCCGACAGCAAGGGCATATCCCTTAAAAGCCCCCAATACCCTGCATTGTACAAGCGAACCCCCTGATTTAACTCCTTAAATGAAATAATACAAATAATACAAATAATAATAATAATAACAAGAGATTTTATTCGTAGAGTTCTATTCAAAATAATCAGACACTTTTCAGACACTTTCCAGGTACAAGGGAAACAACATCGTAAAACAGGAATCAATAACAATATATAATATAATATAATATATAATATAATAACAAATAAATAACACAACATTGATTAAACATTAAAAGCACATCTGATCAGGTGAGTCCGGAGAAAAACTGGGAGGGTCAGACCCGACTCTGAAGTATTTGGGTAGGGGGTTCCAGAGGGAGGCGCCACTAAAGCTCACCCCATCCCCCATCCCCCCCATCTATGATATTAACATGATAGATCATGGAATCGATTCATATGCCCCAAATCTAGACTAAATCCAACAAATGGTTTAGTAATTATGACCCAGTAGATAGATATACAGACAAACACACAGATAGATGGATATATATTAAAAAAAAGATTCACAAAATAATTACTTTATTCGTAGTTTTTATAAAGTAAGGACTTCATTTTCTTGATATCAATTTTTTCCGAAAATGTATTCTTATTTATTCACCACTTTATTCTGGTAATACTGCAACTTTTTTCTCTTAAAACTAGGACTTTTTTGTAATATTACATTTATTTTAGAAAATAATGACTTTATTGTCGTGAAATTACAACTTCATTCTAATAATACTGTTTATGAACTGTTTACTCCTGAAATGAAGTCTATATTGTCATTATTTTAAGTCTTTTTGAAAATTTCCTTTATTTTCATGAAATTAATACTTTGTTCTAGTACAAATTAAACTTTATTCAATTAATTTAACCACTTTTTTGCCAATTATTTTTAATCTCTTGATCTCCTTTATTTGGGTCATTATTTTCCTTAATCCTCCAATGTTTTTTTCAGTACGTGGTTTGATGCGAAATAGCATTAATACGCTCATGACAAGACGAATGAAATCAGAAAAAGCACAAATTCAACCGAAGTACTCATGAGCAGATTTTGGTTAGTGGTCATCCGGGTTGAATGGACCTTCTAACATCTGTGGTCTGACTTTGATGGCTGTGTATCACGAAATTTGAATTTTGATTTATTCTTACTCGATTTTTTTTTGTTGTCATATCTCCTTTGTTATGTTTAATACGTTACATTGAGATCTACACTGTGAAAGATCAAGTAGATTTCATGTTAAGTCTGGTTTATTGTCATAGACTCCAGCTGCAGCACTTTTACTTCTATAACGTAAATCTTTTCCCCTGCTTTTGAAAGTGTAATTATCCCTCCAGACATTCTTTACCCTTCAGGGAGGAGAGGATCGTTTGTTTTTGACTGTTTGTTCATTTATTAATTCCTCCTGTAAAGTCTATCGTTTGTGAAACCCTACTTCATTGCTTCATTCATTCTTGCACACATAAGATCAAGTGTGTGATCAATTTCACTTCCCGTTGTAAGATCCAGTAAGATTTTACATCTATCAGTTCTTGTTTTTGCTTGTGAACAAATTTAGTCAAGTTTCTTTATTTTTCATCTATAACACCATGATCACCATGAGACCATTCCTCAGTTTGCTGTGGTGTTTTAGAAATATATAGTGATCTTATCATTTCCTCTCCTTCTCATCCAGGAGGCTCAGAAATGGAGCGGAAACTCCACGCCAAACTTTTTGAGAACTACAACAAGAAAGTCCGGCCGGCCCGTCACTGGGAGGAGAAAGTGATGGTTCGAATCGGGATGACCCTCTCTCAGCTCATCAGCTTGGTAAAAATAAATACGCGCAATAAGAGCATGAGCATACAGGCAAAAACATCCTTATGAAACGAGGCCTACGCTGTCGTCCCTGCTAGCAAGGGTGTGCGCTTGATACCCCCCAATTCGCACATACTAAAGTAAAGTCACGTCCCAAAAAGTGTTTTTCATTACATAACTCGCCATAGTGAGTAAAATATGAAATATAAGAGCAAATTTTGAGTAGGAAGAATCTCGAATTGATTCATATGCACCGAATTTGGACTAAACAGGACAAACGGTTTAGAAGTTTGGTGAGAAAATAACATTTTTCTCAAAAAAAAAAAAAAAGCTCCCCCAAGTTAGGAAAAATTATATATGCAGTTGAAAAATTATGGCCCAAGAACTTTTTTAACTGCCCCCCCCGGTATCTGAAAAATACAACAACCAATCTCAAAATCAATCCATTCGTCCTCTTAAAATTCTCCCTCGATCTAAGGCGTATGAATTTCAAAATGATCCAAAATTTGTTTCATTAATCATGTTAAAGATCTTTAGACATGGTGACAATGATGATTCCATAATATTTAACTAGTCATTATTACTGTTTATCAAGTTCGGTTAGGAATACATTTCAGTCACACACACACACATATTCTCGTATTTACCACCGTTTGAGCCCCTTACATAAATAACCACGTTTTTAGGACCATACTTTTTCAGACGTTATACACAGACACTCAGCCGCCTTAGGGTAGCATCAAAGTAATAATACTGTCATACACTGCAAGAAATAGTGTCATTTCTTAAATTATTCACCCTCTCTCTCCTCCTGTTTCTCTTTGTTTTTATTTCATTACAGAACGAGAAGAATGAGGAAATGACCACCAATGTGTTCATGAACCTGGTATGAGCACAAACTCATTCATCTTCTTCATTGATAATGGCATCTAAGGCTTCTATCTCCTCCAACTCCAATTTCTGTTGCTGTTGCAAAATTAAATTATCACTTTTTATAATCTCAAATTATTTTTTGCCCCGTTCTTTCCATCCTCGAGCTCAATCAGCATCGATAATTGTAGTTTAGGACTGCCTCTCATGGGTTGTGACAATATTCATGAGAGGGTTGGTCTAAATGACAAGAGAAACTAGGACATAAGTGACAGACACATCACCTGGTTAGGACTTTACCTATTTTCTGCTATCCTTCCTTCATTAATTTCTTCCCTTCCAGGCATGGTCAGACTACAGGTTGACATGGAAGCCAGAGGATTACGACAACATTAAGGTTCTGAGGATTCCTCCAAACAAGGTGTGGCGTCCTGACATCTACCTCATAAACAAGTCAGTATCTCATCTACAGTCATTCATTACCTTCACGATGGAGAAGCAAATTAGAGATTGTAGTTTCTTTGGTTTCAAAGATGGCATGGAAAGGTTGGCTGTATGTTTTAGCTGTAAGCTAAAATAATGCAAAAACGAATTGATTGTATTTAAGCTTAAAACAGCAGTGCTCTACGGCTGGTGACATCAATGACAAGTGTTACTATTCAACATTTAAATATCTCAACAATTTCCATGGAGACTCCTTCCTGACTTCTGTAGCTGCTACAGCTCTAAACATCCCCTCTGTTCGTGAAAATCACCACCAGTACTCTTTCTTCCATTCCTCCGGCTGATATCTCCAGACAATGACAGGTGGAAATTAAGAATGAGCAAGGGTGATCATTTTGAGTGAAAGGGTGATATGAGGAATAAACTAGACCTCACTAAACTTTCTCTAGAGCTTCTTTGTATGAGCAGTCCTTAGGGTGTAAACTATTTACAGGGTACAGCACGAAGACAGACGGAGTCTTACTTTCCTAAAAGCCTGAAATATGCACCCGATATTTATTTTCCCCTTTTTTTTCCCTCCAGTAATGATGGCCAGTTTGATGTGGCTCTCTACGTCAATGTCTTGGTTTATAGTGATGGGTTGGTGGAGTGGCTTCCTCCAGCCATCTACCGCAGCTCCTGCTCTATAGAGGTAGAGTTTCACTATTTCACTGTTTATATATAAATATATATATATATATATGTATATTGAATATCCCATTCCAAAAGCTGAACCATTCCTCATTTACACTCCTGTAGGTGTCGTATTTCCCATTTGACTGGCAGAACTGCAGTATGATCTTTCGCTCTTACACCTATGATGCCTCAGAGGTGGACCTGCAGTACTTTCTGGATGAAAACGGTCGCGAAATCCATGAGATTGTTATAGATCAAAATGCTTTCACTGGTTGGTGCTTCTATTGACCTCATTCTGTTCTTGTGCAGCTTTTTATAACCATTTTTTCTTATACAATTATTTTACAATGGCTTGCTTTTAAATCTAACTCTCTTGAATTTAATTAATTAATTAATCTGACTCCCTTTTAATCGAATTTGCTTTTATAATATTAATACATTGACTCATTTAAGCAATCATATCAAGCGCTTTGAGATTTGATCCAAATGTAAAGTGCATTATAAATTATATGTATTATTATTATTATTATATCATGCATTAAAGTTCAAGAGAAAGCGCAATATTAGAGGAAATATCTTGACTCTTTTCACCAGAAAATGGAGAATGGGCCATCTGTCACAAACCCAGTAGAAAGATTGTGAAGGAGGACCTCTATGAAGACATCACCTTTTACCTCATCATACAGAGGAAGCCTCTTTTCTACATCATCAACATCATCGTACCCTGCATCCTCACCAGCGTATTGGCGATATTCGTATTTTACCTTCCTCCTGGAGCAGGTCAGCCCATCTGACATTGTGACTGTACCTCACCTTAGCCACGATATGCAGCACCCTCTAGAATCATTGGTGGTGTTTGTAAAGCTGTAGCAGCGTTAGCTTGTAGCAGCATTAGCTTGTAGCAGCGTTAGCTTGTGTGTGGACGACAGCAGAGGCTTTTTTCATGCTACCCTCCAAAACAGCTGGTGTTGGTGTCGGCGCTATCTGATGGTGGTTAGTGAGACTTTCTGACCCTGAGATCCAGCTGACCTCTGACCGCTCTAGCTGTGATCCTTGGAGAGTCTTTATCCAGTCCAACCATCCTCCTCACAGTGTGTGGGGTCAGTTTGCAGACACGTCCTCTTCCAGGCGGATGTCTAACATCTCCAGTCTCTTTAAACTTCTTCATTATTGATCTAACTGTTCAAACTGAC
>VRLP01009874.1:0-11394 GCA_009660295.1 Lophius piscatorius
GAGTGCAGCAAAGAGTGAGTCTGTGGTCAACATGCCAGTTATAAGCTCAGTGGTTGGAGCACCAAACACTTACACCAAGCATTTCTCTTACAAGTCTCGTATAGCCGAGACCCAAGGCCAGAAAGAGGACAAACATAAAGACAGGTCAAGTAGGGAATCAAAGCCCATCCAAACAACCAACAGCACAAAAAAAGAAGTCGCACTGAGGATGAATACAAAACGACCATGTTAAAAACAAGTATCAGAATCAGAGTCAGCTTTATATGGCCATTTATATGCATTGAGTCCGGTTAACTGAGCTCTCACAGTACGAACGTCATATAAATAATTTTAAATTAAATGGACAAGGCAATAAACAAATATACAAGCTATAAACAAATGGAGATGTTCTTGTGTACAGGCTATATACATTTAAATATATATGTATTAATATGTATATATAAATATATATGACAGTGCAAAGATGTCAGAGTAATGATAGTTGGAGGTAGTTAATGTGTAATGGGGTGAACCAGGTTACTGTACAACACTGATACTGGTTTGAATGTTCGTCAGGTTGATGGCCCGTGGGTAGAAACTGTTCTTGTGTCTGGTAGTTTTGGCGAACAGTGTTCTGTAGCGCCTACCAGAGGGGAGAATCATGAGCGGACTTCACATAACTCCAGTGATCTATTAGAAATCTGTGTGAAGATGGGGGCCAGCTGATCAGAATATGCTTTCAGGCAGGAGGGGGACACCTCGTCTGGGCCTGGAGCCTTTCTGATCTTTTATCTCTGAAACAGCTTCCTCACCTCCGCCTCACAGGTTCTAAGCTTAGGGTCAGTGGGGAGGGGAGTGATGGGGGAAGGGGGTGTTGATAGTTCAGAGCGGGTGTCGAACCTGCAATAAAACTTATTCAGCTCCTCAGCCAGTTGAAAGCTCTCCACAGCAGGGGATGTTGGGTTCCTGTGGTTGGTGACCTCTCGCAGGCCTCTCCAAACCGATGCCGGGTCTTTGGCTGAAAACTTGTTTTTCAGCTTTTCACAGTAGCACTTCTTTGCTGCCCTGACCTCCCTGGTCACAGGACAGGACTCTGTCACCACTCCTGTGAGCTTCTTCCTTGGTCTGACGAGGCTGCCTGAGTTTGGCAGTAAACCAGGGTTTATTGTTATTATATGTGCAGAAGGTTTTTGTTGGCACCCACATGTACTCGCAAAAACTGATGTAAGCCGTCACAGTGTCAGTCAACTCTTCCAGGTCTGAAGCAGCATCCTCAAAGACACTCAGTGCAGTCAAAGCAGGCCTGTAGCTCCAGCTTTGCCTCAGGAGGACAATGATCTGAAGCTCACATAAAAATCAACTAAGGAATGGTTCAGAGATCACAAAATGAAGGTTTACCATGGTCATCCCAGTCACCAGAATTTAACATCAAAGAACGTCTGTTGGATGTACTTAAGAGGAGAGTCTGTAAACATCAAGGTGTTGGAGTGTTTCTGTAGGGACGAATGGTCTCCTATTTTCTCCATGTGTGACCAAATTTCATCACACACTACAGAGGAAGACTCAGGGCTTTTATGTGGCAAAGAGGGGCGGAGCAAAATATGAAATGCTCGGCGGCAATAATTTTAACTCGTTAAGAGTGTAATGTTTTTTCTTTTTGATTTGAGTTATGAGTTAGATTTTTGTGTGTAATTGTGTAATTTGAAAAAATGATCATGGGTATTTCTGTTTTCTATTCCTCCAGAGCTTCCGCAGAAATATGTCCTTAAGGCGCAGGAGGAGGTGTTCACTGACCAGCAGCTCTTTAACCAAGAGAGGAACTCCAGCATTGAACAAGAGGAGTCGGTGCCTCCAGAGATTAAAAAGGAACAGGTGGAACCCTGCACTAGTCTGGAGGTAGAGCAGGTTGTAGTGAAGGAGGAAACTGATGCTTTCATGTGGACTCCTACTTTTGAGGAAAATTGTCACAGAGACAAGAATCACAGTGAAGATCAGACTCTGTCTTTGAATCTTGAAGAAACTGGTAAAGCAGCACGGAAAGAGTCTGTAGTCAACATGCCGATTATTAGCTCTGTGGTAGGAGCATCCAACAGTGACCTGCTTCTACTATCTGACAACTCTCGTGTTGTTGAGTCTCAAAATCAGAATGGTGACACATATGGGAAATATTTCAAATTTAAGGGAAAATTACACTTTAAAACAAATACGGGTAAGGGGCGATATTTTTGCCAAACATGTGGGAAAGGCTTCAGACGGAATGTGCAATTAAGTGTTCACATGAGAATTCACTCCGATGAGAAGCCATATGTTTGTAAAACATGTGGGAAAGGTTCCAAATCTAAGTATGATTTGACTGTACACATGAGAATCCACTCAGATGAGAAGCCATATGTTTGTCAAACATGTGAGAAGGCTTTCAAATCCAAGCGTCATTTGACAGTCCACATGAGTATCCACTCAGATGAGAGGCCATATGTTTGTCAAACATGTGAGAAAGGTTTCAAATCTAAGCGCGATTTGACAGTCCACATGAGAGTCCACTCAGATGAGAAGTCATCAGTTTGTAACAAATGTGGGAAGTGTTTCACATGTAATAGTTATTTGACAGCCCACATGAGGATTCACTCTGATGAGAAGCAATATGTTTGCAAAACATGTGGCAAAGGTTTCAGATGGAATAATCAATTGACAATCCACTTGAGAATCCACACAGGTGAGAAGCCATATGTTTGTGAAACATGTGGGAAAGATTTCAGATCTAATAGTGAATTGACACTCCACATGAGAATACACTCCGATGAGATGCCATATATTTGTAATTTATGTGGGAAAGGATTCAGATCTAATAGTCAATTGACAGTCCACATGAGAATCCACTCAGGTGAGAAGCCATATGTTTGTAAATCATGTGGGAAGGGTTTCAGGGCCAAGCCTAAATTGACCGTACACATGAGAATCCACTCAGAGGAGAAACCATATATTTGTAAAACATGTGGGAAAGATTTCAGAAACAATGGTCAGTTGACAGCCCACATGAGAATCCACTCAGATGAGAAACCATATATTTGTAAAACATGTGGCAAATGTTTCAGACGTAGTGATAATTTGACACGCCACACAAGAGACACCCACTATGATGAGAAGGTAGCTTTGCCATGTCTACTTATAAACAATACTGTTCTGTGTTTGATTTAATGAACCATAGACTATCACATGCTAATGAGCAATACTGTATGTGAAAAGTGATTGAGTTGTTACCCAAAAACGCTTGGGGGGTGAAGAACCACATAATTACAGCATATGTGTGAAACATTTTACTCGTATAACATATTTAGTAACACCTGGGTACTGCGTTTCAAAATCGTCGGATCTACATCAGAATTATTCGGACAAAATTCGGACACTATAACTTTTTACAAAATATTGTGGGGAATATTTATAACATTTTTTTTGTATCTTATTATTACACTTTATCATATTCCTGTTGGGTTAATACACACTACCAATCTTTGGCCAATAGATGGAAAATTTAAAGTACAAAACGTTTGTAAATTTGTAGCTATAAATTCCTCTTAAGACAACATCAAGTGTTGCTGATGCCCACAAAGTGGACACAAAACATGAACAAGCTGATATTCATAAAGAGAGTTGAGTCTGAGCTCTAAATGAGGAGCAGGAAGCTGATTCGGTGTCTATCGGTTTGAACTTGATTTATTAGAGCTACAATCTAATAGATCTACTATAGCTCTAATACTATAGAGTGTGTAGAAACGGTGGTAGCTATGGAGAGTGAAGGTACCCAGAGGTACTGCAGACAGGAGACCACATGTCAAAGGGGCCAACGAGGAGGAGGTAGTATCTACGGCTATAGAACCTCCTGATTTTTAGACTTAGACATGAGATCGCGAATTCTCTCCACTTTCTTACCATTCAGTTTCCATCATATTGCACTTTATGTACATGAGAAATTAAACAGCACCAGACGCTGTCTGTATGTAACACAGACAGATATGTGCGGGCACTAAAGGGTTAACTCCCACAGCTCTACTGCACATTCAAGCACAGCCTGGGTGCATATATGTGACTAAGTCAAAATCCATCCGGTTACCGCGTTTGGTTTTCAGTAACTTCAACATTTAACGTAGACATGTTTTTCTTTATGTTCATCGTTGTTCAAGTAGGATTTTTTTTGGCACATTTATGGATGTAAGGACTTACGGAACAATTACGTAACTTCATACAACCAAAAAAGTCTTACAGTGATCAAATAGTTTTTCTCTACTTTTTCCTTCTACCTCTTCTTAATTGATTCCACCCTAGATGAAGGTAGTAAAGAGAATCTCATTAAAATTGACTATTTTCCACACTTTTTTTTCATGCTTGACCAAACGATTTGTTCTATTGTCTAAGATTACATTCACAAATGACCAAAATAAAATATGCAAAGAAATCATTTTTCCATACTTTTTGTGGTGAGGAATTTAAAGGGTTATGGATATTTTTTTTCTCTTCAATCGTTTTTTTTCTTTTTAAAATTTAAACTGCGACAAAATAGGTTGTATATTTTGTGGAGAATTTATTTCCATTAAATCTTCAGAATCTACAATATGTCAATAAGTCATGTGAAAACAAAATGTTATGTTGCATGAAACTGACAGAAATTTACCCATTTAAACTGGTGAACCGGCACAATAGATAAATTCAATGTTTTCTGTGGCTTTCTTGATGAAATCTCAGTGTCAAAATTGTTGGTTTGACATTTGGCACAGGGGTAAAATACAGGCTTTTTTCTTTTTCTATTATTTCCTGTAATAGTATTTATTACTGTATAGTTAAATCAATGAAGCCAATGGTTATCACTGGAATAATGTGTGTGTTCATTCGACTGTCAGAGAGAAGTATGTTTAAAGATAGTCCATGTTCAAATGACTGTGTTTATTTATGCATTAGTATACTGTATGTCCAGCCATCACAGATTCCACATCTAAATGATATTGTGAGGCTGTTATAATTCCTCCTTCTGTCTCTTTCTCTCACTCACACCCTCTTGAAAGATTATTAAATGACAAAGAATCTGCTGATCCCAAATCATTCATCTTTATAAACCAGTGAAATATTTCTTTAGTCCTCTTTGTCAAAGATACTGGGATACTTTGCTTATATTTTTACATTATTTTGCTAATATTTTGTATTATTATTATAATATATTTTTTTATTGATGTTTTTTATCTGCTATTACCTTGTAGCACTTTGAAATCTTATCCAAATGTAAATTGCGTTATAAATAAAATGTATTATTATTGGGAGCCAGAAAAAAAATAAACTACAGATCCAATTGAAACTGTTTCTTCTCGACTCTCATGTAGAAACTGCCTGTTTTAAGTAACTATCTCTTTTCAGTGTTATTGTAGAGGTTGGCTAACTCCAGAAGATGGCAGCAGCGCGACTCCAAGGGTAAAAGCTGCCTCTAAAACACAAAAGAAGAAGAAGCCGGAAAAAAAATATTCGTCCCTTCCGGTTTCGGAACCTTAAAAGCGTGATACCAAGCAGAAACCGGCGCTTTATTCGTATGTTTGCTGCAAGTGTTTTGTTCGTTTGACATAATTTAGTGAACAACCGTCGTGTGTATTCGGTTGAGTGTTGGAGGGAGTTTGTCAACCAGCGCCTAACCGCAGCTGATGAAGAATTATGTGGTGCTTAAACAAAAAACACGGTCGGAAAGGAAATCCGTTTTGTCATCACAAACTGCTGGATGTCGACATGAACCCCCAAATAAAGTTACACAGGATAGGTAAGTAAAACTTAATAGATCACACTAATTTTTTAACCTAAATAATAATAATAAATTATTAATAATAATAATACATTTAATTTATAATGCACTTTACATTTGGATAAAATCTCAAAGTGCTAAACCTACCACGCTGTAAGATAAACTGTTACTTTGCCAACATGTTTGAGGAGCCCCTCTGGTAGCATTGAAGAAAAAAAAAAAATCTGTTCACCACAGGACTGAGCAGAACCCCAAATTAAAATCAACCCAAGAATTGTTATGAGATTACAAAATAAAGATTTTACCATGGCCATCCCAGTTACGTAACCGGTGTATACTGCTACTAAATCACTACTGTGTATATTTGTTTCTTTTCATCACAGTTGTAGCCTGTCTCATTTTTTTTTTGTCCCTCTAGACCTGTCACAGCAATATGTCCTTAAGGCAGAGGAGGAGGTTCTGACTAAGCAGCAGCTCTTTAACCAGGAGAGGAACTGCAATAAGGAACAAGAAGAGCCAGAGCCGCCACTGATAAAGGAGGAACAGGTGGAACTCTGGACCAGTCTGGAGGTAGAGAAGGTTGTAGTGAAGCAGGAGACTGATGCCGTCATGTGGACTCCTACTTTTGAGGAAAATTGTCACAGAGAAGATCAGACTCACTGTTTGAATCTTGATGAAAGTCTTGATGCAGCACAGGAAGACTATGTAGTCAACGTGCCGAATATAAGCGCTGCAGTAAGAGTACCAAACAGTGGCCAGCTGCTACTCCCGAACAACTCTTGTGTTGCTGAGAGCCAGATTCCGAAAGGAGGCACACTTGATGCTGATGAGAGGCTCCATGTTTGCCAAACATGTGGGGATTGTTTCAATTCTAAGCATGAATTTACAGTCCACATGAAAATCCACTTGGATGCGAAAAGATATATTTGTGAAAAATGTGGGAAAGATTTTAGATGTAATGGAGAATTGACAGTCCATATGAGAATCCACTCGGGTGACAAACCATATGTTTGTCAAACATGTGGGAAAGGTCACAGACAGAAAGCTCTTTTGACAGTCCACATGAGAATCCATACAGGTGAGAAGCCATTTACTTGCAAAACATGTGGCAAAGATTTCAGATCTAATGGTTACTTGAGAATGCACTCAATAGTCCATACAGATGAGAAACCATATATTTGTGACGCATGTGGGAAAGGTTTCAGACAGGGTCGGCATTTGAAAGTTCATATGAGAACCCACTCAGTTTTGAAACCCTATATTTGTAATTCTTGTGGGAACGATTTTAAATCTAATGGTGAATTGACAGTCCACAAAAGAATACACTCAGGGGACACACCATATGTTTGTAAAACATGTGGGAAAGGTTTCATAAATAATGATAACTTGACGATTCACATGAGAATTCACTCAGGTGAGAAACCATTTATTTGTAAAACATGTGGGAAAGGTTTCAGATCTAAGCATGATTTGACTGTCCACACGAGAATCCACTCAGGTGAGACACCGTATGTTTGCAAAACATGTGGGAAAGGTTTCAAGCAAAACGATAAATTGACAATTCACATGAGAATTCACTCAGGTGAGAAACCATTTATTTGTAAAACATGTGGGAAATGTTTTAGGGCTAAGCATGTATTGGCATTCCACATGAGAATCCACTCAGGTGAGAAGCCATATGTTTGTAAATCTTGTGGGAAAAATTTTAAAGCTAATAGTGATTTGAAAGTCCACACAAGAATCCACTCAGGTGAGACGCCATATATATGTGAAACATGTGGGAAAGGTTTCAAACAAAAATTTAAATTGACAGATCACATGAGAATCCACTCAGGTGAGGAACCATATCTTTGTAAAACATGTGGGAAAGTTTTCAGGACAAATTATAATTTGAAAGTCCACATGAGAAACACCCACTCTGATGAGAAGGTAGCTTTGCAATGTCTGCTTTAAAACACTGTTTGAATTAAGCATGAAGAAGCGTAGACTATGAGCAATATTGTATTTGTAAAATACTGTATGTTAGAGACTTGTAGTGTATTTAAAAAATTACCAACGACTCATGGTATTGAGGAACTACAAAGTGACAGCACATGTGTGAAACATTTTTACTCTTGTAACATATTTAGTAACACCTGGGTATGTTTTTCACAATCTTTGATCTACATAAGAATTTTTCAGAGAAGACTAAATCTCAAAATTTGTTATTTCAAACCCCGGAAAACGGCGATCCATGTTTTCCTATCTGTATTTTACTGACTGTTAATACTTCGCCAAATTTGAGGAAATCCCAGATGCTTTAATTTGTAAATTTGTAGGGCATTTCTAACTATGATGGTTTTACTTTTATTAGTTACCTCGGTCTTCTCTATGCAAATGATCATAGCATATTTTGACAAAATTAAGGTTGAAAATCAAAAGCAGACCCTGAGAAACTGTTACCTATGGAAATAGAGAAAATACTTGATGGTTTTGCAGGAAGACGGATAAGTTAAGATTACATTATCATTATCGTTAAAAGGCATAGATTTATCCTGCATTTTTTTTTTACTGCAAAACTCGGCATGCATCGTATCAAACTTCTCTATTCAGTCTCACAGTTGGGTTTTTTTTAAATCACTAATCTTGTCACCTGCTTTGCATTTAAGACTTTTTTTTTTTCTTCACTTGATTTGTTTTTTTCTTTTTTGGATTTAAAATGCAACAAATGAGATTCCTAATTATGAGAGATATATTTTGCGGAGAATTTTGTCGTTTATTCCTCAGACCCTGCAATATGTAAATAATTCATGTGAAAACATAATTGTTGTTGCATTTATGGGTAAAATGATGTCCCCCCATTTAAAGTGATGCTACAGATAAATTGAAAAATAAATTCAATGTTTTGTTGCGTTCTCTCTGACATCTTGGTGCCAAAATTGTTGTTCTTACATTTTTCTGCCTCGGGTGTTTCCCGTACGCGTCTCAGCGTTGGGCGCCTGGGAGTCAGTGTCGCAGGAAGCACCTTCTCTGATAATTCTTACCATTGGATCGATTATCACAGCCAGCTGCGGTCTTCATCGACATCAGAATGGTACAGAGCCCTGAAATTTACCATATCACATGCTTTTGGACTGCGGGAGGAAAATGGAATTCCCGGAGAGAACCCACGCATGTGGACTGTTTATTAATACAATACAGGGAGAACATGCAAACTCCACACAGAAAGGCCAGCAGACATGGATTTGAACCCGGTACCTTCTTGCTGTGAGGCAGCAGCGCTAACCACTGCGCCACCGTGCCACCGTATTCCTCACATGCAACTCTTAATTCCTTTTTCACTTGGTAGATTCTGTTTAACCTGCATTCTCTGTTAAAAAAAAAAAAAGTTCACAATTAAAGTCTCAAGATAAATGTTATTCTTAGGGGTATTATTTTCAGATTTCCATCACAGTATATAAGCCACATCACAGAGAGTCAATTCAAACACGCATACTCATTTTCAGACAATTTCTACCCCAATGAGGTCTCCTTTATATTTTATGTTTACGTGTGTTTATGTGTGTGTGTGTTTGTGTGTGAGAAAGAGACACGGAAGGAGGAATAATAACTGCAGGACAATATGTTGATACTGGAATGACTGGATGTTTATATATGCATAAATAAACACACATGCATGAAACATACACATGATGTCATTGATAACCATTGGCTTTATGGGTTCTACTATACAGTAATAAAGCATTTTGCGAGAAACAAATGTGTAGCCTGTATTTTCACCATGTACCAACAATGGAAGAGCTAAAACAACAATACTGATGCCTAGATGGCAAAAAAAATTAATTACCCCGGCTCATCAGTACAAAACTCAGCCTTTCATCTGCACCTCGAAGACTAGCGACACTCTTTAGAGGACAACAACGTTCACATTTTCAGCTGAGAGGATAGATGGTTTGAGACGAGTGGGTCTACCCCACCACCTATCACCCACATGAAATGTAGTTTTAACATCTCTCCCCAGACGGTTACGCAATAATTCCCACCTGGATTCAAATGATTCTTCTGTGAATTTTTTATCCATGTTTAGTTTGTTTTTAGTAGAATTCATCAAAAAAAATGTGTACAATTATTTTATAACGTAAATCTTCGAGTCAATTATCACTGTTTTGGTTTGCATAGCTTGTGAAGTAAATGGTTGGTCTTCCATATATTGGCCAAACTGCGGTAGGATTTATTAATACAATGGAATATATTGACATGTCTTGCTGGTTGAAATGAAAGAAATGAAAGGTTTTTATTTAAAACTGCAATCCATGGAATCCACAAAGGCACTAAATAATCAATGAATTTAATAAAATAATAATAATAATACATTTAATTTATAATGCATTTAATCCTGTCTTGATTATTCTGATGTAGATCCAAGAGTTTGAAACTCAGCACCCAGTTGCCTACAAGAGTAAAACGTTTTGCACATGTGAATATTTTTATCATTACTCACTCCCAGGAGTCCTTGTTTATTTTAACCATGACCAACATGAACTTAATCTTCTCCCACATACAGTATTTTGCAAATACAATATTACTCACCTGCATATGAGAGTTTATGCTTCGTTAAATCAAACAGAACAGTGTTGATTTAAAGCCGGCACTTTCTAATCAGAGTGGATGTTTCTTAAGTGGGTTATCAAATTACTATAATGTCTGAAATCTTTCCCACATATTTGACAAACATATGGCTTCTCACCTGAGTGGATTCTCATGTGAACTGTCAATTCACCATTAGATCTGAAACCCTTCCCACATGTTTGACAAACATATGGCTTCTCACCGGTGTGGATTCTCATGTGGACTGTCAAATGACGATCCTGTCTGAAACCTTTCCCACATGTTTGACAAACATATGGTTTCTCACCTGTATGTATTCTCATGTGGCGTGTCAATTGATCATTAGATCTGAAACCTTTCCCGCATTTTTGACAAACATATGGCTTCTCACCGGTGTGGATTCTCATATGGACTGTCCAATGACGATACTGTCTGAAACCTTTCCCACATGATTGACAAATATATGGCTTGTCACCTGTGTGGATTCTCATGTGGAGTGTCAATTGACCATTACGTGCAAAACCTTTCCCACATGTTTGACAAACATATGGCTTCTCATCTGAGTGAATTCTCACGTGGAGTGTAAACTCACCATTAGATTTGAAGTCTCTCCCACATATTTTGCAAACAAATGTCATCTCATCTGAGTGTATTCTCATGTGTCCTTTTAATGTACAATTATTTCGGAAACCTTTCCCACATGTTTGACAAAGATATGGCTTCTCACTTGAGTGGATTCCCATGTGAACAGTCAATTGACCTTTCTGTCTAAAACCTTTCTCACATGTTTGACAAACATATGGTTTCTCACCTGAGTGGATTCTCATGTGAACTGTCAATTTACATTTATGTCTGAAACCTTTCCCGCACGTCTGACAAACATACGGTTTCTCACCTGTGTGGATTCTCAAGTGCAGTGTCAATTGATCATTAGATCTGAAACCTTTTCCACATGTTTGACAAACATATGGCTTCTCACCGGTGTGGATTCTCATGTGGACTGTCAAATGACGATCCTGTCTGAAACCTTTCCCACATGTTTGACAAACATATGG
>VRLP01009875.1:0-11392 GCA_009660295.1 Lophius piscatorius
AGTGATGCTGAAAAGCTGGTCCACGCGTTTGTCTCCTCCCGACTGGATTACTGTAACGCACTTTTCACCGGGATCCCTGATAAAAGTCTTCAAAGACTTCAGTTTGTTCAAAACAGTGCTGCAAGGATCCTGATGAGAGTTCGTAAACACCAACACATCACCCCTGTTCTTCATTCCCTTCATTGGCTTCCCATCTCCACCAGGATTGATTATAAGATCTCTCTCCTCACTCACCAGTGCATCCATGGTAACGCACCCCCCTACCTAAAAGAACTACTCACCCCACTGACCTCAACGTGATCCCTCCGTTCTACCCACTCATACCGCCTCCTCCTTCCCCGGACTAAGCTCAGCACCATGGATGATAAGGCCTTCTGTTCTGCTGCCCCTCGTCTGTGGAATGCCCTCCCTGACCATCTGAGGGCTCCACAGACGACTGACACATTTAAAAAAGGTATGAAAACTTTCCTATTTAGCAGAACCTATAACTTTTAATTTACATTGCTGCTTTTTGGTCATGTATATGTGTGTATATATATATATATGTGTATATATGTATATGTGGTCAAGCATATAGTTATTATTTTATTTTTTATTGATGCTTTTATCTGCTTTTACCTTGTAGCACTTTGAGATTTGATCCAAATGTACGTGCGTTATAAATTAAATGTATTATTATTATTATTATTATTATTATTATAGACATTACAATGTTCTTCCTGTGTTGACATAAGGCAGCAACCTGTGGGCTGAGGAACAAGCACTGTGCTAGATTTTGTAACTTCCTTCTTTCTTGTTGTACGATTTATAAGAACATCTCTTAAATGAATCGGTTGTTTTCTGCTAAGTTACCGATGTCACTATTGTGGAACCACTATCAGAAGCACTAAGTCATAAGAATGCTCAATACTAAGTTTAAACGGCCAAATGAATGTTCTCCTACAGAAATTGTGTCATCACCAACAGGTGAGGAGGCAAAGACTGAGGGCAATCATATATGCCTTAGTTTTTTGGAGAGAAGAATACCAAGCACCTTAGGCTGGTATTCTAAAATATGAGCTGTTACTAGTGATTTATTATTGTCTTTATTCAATCAATCAATCAATCAATCTTTATTTATATAGCGCCAATTCACAACAACAGTTGCCTCAAGGTGCTTTCCAGAATAAGCAGGTCTGTTTTTGTTATTGTGATATAATTTTCTGTGCAGTAGCATAAGGATATTGTTTGATAGCTTGTCATACCTTTAGGTGATTGGACTAAAATTATGAGCCTGCAAAAGGCATTCATGCTAAAAACAAACTATGTTTCAGTTTGATCTGCACTGAGAGCACTCCCCTTTCACCTTAACTTTATAAAACACATCATTGTCCAGGAAGATCTCACAACTGTGGTTTTGGTTTGGATCAAAACTGAAAAGTCCAAATGTAAATAAAATAAAGAGTCTGTCAATCTTGATTTAGTCCCTCTCACCTCATTCACATCGATACCATTATTAACCGACCAGGTCGTCTGGAAACATTCCATCATGCGTTGCTCAAGGGCTTTGGGCAGCCGGTGCACCCGGATAAAGTCTTTCAGGTCCTTAGTGCGGGTGTGGTACAGGGAGCGGCGTGAGTACATCCTTTGGATGATGGCAGTCACATTACCGAACACCACAGCATGCATTAATGCTACGGAAAGACGGAAAGACGGAAAGAGAGAAAGGAAACCCAAGAGGGGAGAGTAAATCCTCCACTCTGGGCCAGACTGAATTTTCTAGGCAAACTAACAGGTTTACATTTTTAATCTTCTTGTAGAATATTTCTTTGCACCAGGTGCTCTGGAATGGGGCTTCACAATCAATTGCATTTTAATTGTGATCAAATTTAAAAAGTAAAGGTATTGGATCCCCTCATTTGGTTATTTTTCACAAAGTGCATCAACTGGATTGTTTACAAATGTGGTAGAGAAACAGAGAGGGGTCAGTGACCTATGATCAATCACAGGAATGATTGAAATGTTGAAAATAATAAAAAATACATTAGCCTATGAATTTATTGAATCAATGTATAATCATCATAAATAATCAAGACTATGATTTTGACCATAGCTTTGCAAACATAGATTGGAACAGAGTTTGATTTGACATTCAGTGTAATCATCTGGTTATAGAAATTGTTTCAATACTTTGTTTTTTTATTCCATCCATGTTAAGAACTAGAAAAGATTGAAAATTCTTTATAATATTATTGAGATGTTTGTGTTTACCCACCTCCTATCAGCATCGTACATATGGAGAAGATCTTCTCAGAGTCTGTGTTGGCTGAAACGTTGCCAAAGCCCACACTGGTCAGACTGCTTAGAGCAAAGTACAGCGACGTCACATAGGAGCTCCTGACAGATGGCCCGCCATTCAATGTCATCCCGGAGACATTTGGCATCCTTGTTCTGGTCTTGCTGCTGTTCCATTGGCCTGAAGCAAGCAAATTCACCCCATTCAGGGAGTCCAATCCTGAGGCATTCCGCTGGCTGTAGTTGGTCAGTGCTGCTGTCATGACGCTTTGTGGAGAATCAGAGACTCCAAACAAAGAGGTCAGTGGGGCCAAGAAGTATGGTGTTCCCAAGCGTTTGGCCAATTCATGAAGCCAGCCTGGTGGAGGGTTAGAGGTTCAGTGCCAAGGAGTTAAATAAAACACATTCATGTTTAGTATATTACATCTAACAGTAGACTTCATTAGCATTGGCAAAAACACTAACTCAGCAGGTACTGCATGACAAAAAAGCTTTTATAATTTGCTATAATGTATGGTGAAAATGATTGGTCAGGTTTTTATACATGTCTGCTTTGTCTTTATTTTGGCAAAATCCTCAAATGTAACATTTATCTAAGTAAATTCATTGTTTAACCCATTCAGAACTAGCACACGCTTAATTTAAGGGCGCCATCAGTTAGATTCAACCTGCACCTTTCTGTCCCCGTGTCAGCAAGGGTTCCCTCCGGGTACTCTGCTCCCCCCCACAGTCCAAAAACATGCAGTTTGGCGAAATTGTGACCCTAAATTGCCCATAGAAGTGAATGTGAGCATAATTGGTTGTTGGTCTCTGTGATGAACTTGCAATTCATCTAGGTTGTTCCCCACTTCTCGCCCAGCGTCAGCTGGGACAGGCTCCAGCCCCCATGAACCTGAACAGGGTAAGCAGTTACAAATAATGAATGAATGAATAAATTATATACTAAATACTGCTCAGCTTACAGATTGAAATCCTTGAAATTGGTTTGCATCATGCAGCTAAGGAGATATTTCACAGATTTTCTGCTCTCTGATCTTAAACATACACAAACTACAATATTTATAAAATTGGTGATAACATACCAAAGGAGATTATCAGGAGTGTGCTCAGGTTGTAATAGTAAAAAGAGGTGAAAAATTGTCTTGAGGTTGGTCAAATATTAGCCAGATTTGGTACATTCTACCATTCTACATTTCATATATGTTATGAACACTGAATGTTCATCATGATGAAAATCCCAACTGTATGCATATGCAGTACCCATTGATTGCTTTAAATTTTAGGATTGATCATCAGAGGATGCCTTTAATCCAGTGCATGTGTTAGGTCCAAACTTGTAGGACTACCTTTAGGGCAATATTCTCATCTGTCCACCTCTAGAAAAGTATCTATTCAATGCAAATATGACTGTCTTGAATTTCTATCTCAGGAAAAAACCTGAGTTGAATAATAAGTTAATTATCATTCACTCATGCACAAATACTCATTAACCAGGAATGGTGGTGTGCTGCCCTGCTCACCAGAAGCACTTTATTGTCAGTGTTCTGTCCAAATACTACACCTACAATTAAAGGACAACAGGCCCCCCCAACCTTAGCCATTGCTGCCCCATGTCAGGAAGTGTACTCATGTGATTCAGTTCATCAGTACCTTCTCATTATATCTTTTCACAATATTTGCCCCTAAACGCTCTTGTCTCTTCCTGCCGCATTGCCATTCAAATCACAGTACCACACGCATCTCACTGTATTGCTTTTTAAGAATCATTATAATTAGAACAGTTTTCTCAGTTGAAGCACACACTAACATAATGCTCACTGAGTGCATACAAGGATACCTTCCAACTCTGCTCATATTGGTTAAAATTATACAGATGACCTTTGATTTGGTGTCCTATCTTCAGTGCTAAGCGCTTACTGCACATTTTTTCAGGACAATTACCAGAGGTCAACATGTCAGCTTGTGGGTCTCAGATCACATGTCAAACACTGTTGCTTAGTATTGGCACATTTTCATGTAGTCTTCTACATAATAATGGTGTGTTTTTTTAGGCCGTACTCATTAACCACCATGCACTTATTCATGGTAGTGGCCGCTAGCCTGAACTAGAATGGTAGACATACACCTGCCGAAGCTGCACATTAGGCAAATTAGCAGTTTAGCTGTATATTTGACTGCTAATTTTAGCATGTGGTTCAAAAGAGAGCTGAATAATCATGGAATTCCAGCTAATATCAATAGCAATGGTTTAAACAGAAATTGTTGTTAAGTTAGATTATTTTACTTCATAGGAATATACTACTAAATAAACAGTGTCTTGGCTAATTAGGGATCCTTGCATTTGCAGCCCCAACTTTGAACAGGAAACCTTTACCATGCTACCTAATCTAAAATATAATATAAGTAACTTGTCTCCACCATACTGATCTTAGGAATCTTAGAGTTTCAACAGAGATTTACAAACTGTTCCGTCATGGAATCCCCCTTTCAGAACCAGATACCAAAGCACCTGAGAATTTTTTATTTATTTATTTTTTGCTGAGAAACGATTGTTTTGTGTGGTTGTTCACATTATCATTTAAATGTGACCACCATTAGACTCCAGTGTGAACAGTCTACTGTCCTGATGTGACCCGCATGCGCAAAAGAAGACGTGATGTCACACACAGCACGCTGTGTTTACGGGAGTAAATATGGAAGCTACACATGTAGTGTGTGTATCAATTTTGAAGTTGTTGTGCAATTGGAGCCCACAACATTCTGATCAAGTGATAAGGGGAAGAAGAAGATTAAGAAAAACAGAGCACAAATTTGACTAGCTCCATCAACGGTGTCTGCCATGTTTGTTTCGTCCATTTTTACATTTGATCTTGCCTCGTCCCGCTTGCTCAGGCGCAGAATTGTGATGTTTGTCTCACTTCAATGACATAAAAGTCGGATGAAAATGCGACAAGACTGTTCAGGATGAGGTTGCTTTGGAAAACATTAGATATTTATCCGATTTAGGACCACATGTGAGTCTGGCCTGGGTAAGAATTTGAAAAAATCGGATTTGTGATGTTCAGACTGTCATATTTGTCACTGTCATCAAATTGAACTCTCCACACAGACTGCTCAATGCAGGGGCACAAACCTATATCCCAGGAGGTGGAGCTATTACTTTCAATCTCGCTGCGTCCAATGAAGTACCAGACACACGCCATCCAATGAGCGAGCAGGGCGAACGTGGACATGAGCAAGGTGAGGACCACGGCACTGTACTGGGAGTAACGATCCAGCTTCTGTAGAAGGCGCAGGAGGCGGAGAAGACGCACAGTCTTCAACAGGTGAACCCCAAAGTTCTGCGAGAGAGTAGCCATAAAGATTAAGAATACATTTCATACAAGTTGCAAGAGTTTATTACTGGGATGAGACAAGTAGTCTTGTATATCTGGAGTAAATTATTTCCTGAGACATAGATTAGACTTCATAGTTAAGTGTTGAAAACTTCAGTGAGAATGTACAGGGTATCAAAGGCTGCTCCGCAGATTGTTTGAACCGTGTTGCTCAGATTATATCAGACCATTTTTTCAAATATGTAATTTTCACCCATGTCCAGAAGGAGATGGAGTACACAGAAATAACCGTGCATGTGAAGGGTATATTCTGACATTTGCTGGAATTCCCACAAAAACTGGCCTATGCGCCAACCTATTCGATGGAAGGATTGAGCATGGGAAAATATAAATGATTAGACAGCAAGAGTTAGGACAAAAGTTTATTCAATTGAGGTTTATTCCTTTCTATTTTTTCTATTACTGTGTGCAACATGCACAGATCAATCCAAGGGTTATTTTCTCTCTCACAACGTTTTGCAGATTTCTAGACGTCTAAAGACATAAAATAATTTGGTATTTCACAAGAATAAAGTATCAAGTATTGACATATCAGTAAATTCATATAATTTTCCTAATCATTATTTCATTTTTTCAGAACACTTCTGCTACATTATTCAGTACATATTGCTTTGTATCAGTTGAGATCCAAGGTTCTGTACTCAACTTCATCCGGGTAAACCATTTGTCATTAGCTAATTCATTTATCAGCTTAATTACCAGCTTGCTAATAATAATTTTTTTTGTCGAAGGTCAGACTCTCAGCATCCCACATGGAAGCCATCATAGGAAATAGTGACGGCATGATTTCAAGAGAATAATGAAATTTTATGATCATATGTGGTGTCAGTTCTTTGCTTTCTTTGTTACATATTTGTAGGGGTTGGTTTTGTGTTTGTGTGTTTGGTTGGGGGGGTGGGGGGATATGTTGAGCCTTTGTGTTCATTAATAAAGCAGGATCATCCTATTGATAAATAAATTACATCTATTTCCAGTGGCAGGACTTTTAGAGACTTTGACCATACATCACACACATAAGTGCTCACAAATTGCACATAAGCACACAAAAAAGTGAAAATTGAATTGTGCAAATTCCCAACACTCCTTTCAACAAATCAAGAGCAAAATGGCTTTAGCATTCTGACTACAAGAAAAGAGAGAGAGAGAGAGACAGAGAGAGAGAGAGACCTACCACACTGATATTGAAGGCATAGAGCAGGTCAAAGGGCAAAGCGGCGATCAGGTCCACAAACAGCCAGGATGTGACATAGTGGATGCAGATGGAGCGGGAGTCGTACACCACCTGACCAGTGGTACTCACATAGGTGGTTCTGAAGTTCAGCACAATGTCTGGCACACAACATAAAACAGCACACAGACATTTTGCTAGTAACTGAAAAATAGTATCTATCTCTCATTGAGAGCAAAACCAAAAGTATGCTTGAAAAGATTGTCATTCATCCTGGTCATGGCAATCCTCGAAGGTTGAAAAAGAGGGAACTGGACATCTCTTTAAAAGTTGAAGATGTTTCAACCCTCATCCAAGAGGCTGCTTCAGTTCTGACTGATTGGTGGGGAGTCAGGAATTCAATCTCAAGTTAGGTGATTGATACATAGAGGGTGGTTAGGTCACAATAATACAATGATTACACATCACAAGAATGGCTTGTTAAAGTCATAGGGACACAGTTCTCTTGATTGTCTGCAGATTGATCATTTGAGGCATTAGAATAACATGAGTCAAAGTGTGAATGACTGTGAAACTGTCTGGAGAGAGATGAAAAGACAGACTTCATTGTATGGAGGGGACAGATGGTGACGTAGACCCCCACCCCTTTTTAGAGATGGCCATTCCAGTGAAAAGTAAATGGCTTGTATCACTCTTCTCTCAAACCATATTTCCTCCCTTTTCTATAATGTGACCGTTCATGTCCAAATGAGTGTCCCTTTGTTTTGAGATGCCGAAGGACTGCTGAATCTTTGGCCATGCACTTGTGCAGTAGTGATTTGGGCTGCCCTATATACAGATTGGTGGACTTCCCACTGGAATGACCTCAGAAGACAACATTGCTCATGTGTTTGAGTGTCATTACAGTGAACCAGTTTATGTCTAAGGATGTTGCTGGGTTTGAAGTGAACTGGATGTTGGGTCTGTAGAAGATTCTTAGAAGTTCCTCAGAAACTTCTGCCACATAAGGATTGATGGTGCGTTGGTGCGCTTGTCTGCTTGCACTTGTTGTGCTTTTCCTCCATAGAGCCGTTCTTCTGGGGTTTCTTTGCTGACTTAAGAAAGGGTCTGGACAAGTTCTCTCAGGGATGTCCCTGATTATTCCAGTAAGATGATGAAGTCTTATGTCAGACAGGATTGGAACAGAGTTCCACTTCAATCTCAAATGCTGTCCACAGGAAATATTTGTTTAAGAATGGAATGCATTGTCTGGTCTACATTAAAAATGACACATCAAAAAAATAATTTAAAACAAAATTTATGAAACATGTGAAATTAGCCTTACCAATGATAAAAAGTATCTCCACCAGGATATCACTGACACTCGGAGGGTTGCGTGCTGTTGAACCACCATCCTCTCGTATGTCCACAGCGGCGAAGCACACATTATAGGGAACAGTGACTGCTACGTAGAAGGTGGCCAGCAATATCAGCCAATCCCAGCCAGCTTTGAATGCACCGTAGTGAAGGAGGATGAAACAAGATTTCTGGATGTCCGCCACCTTATATTCTGGGACTCGGTTTGCATTGGCTCCAAGAACAGTCTTAATAGAGTATATGGAAAACAAGCATAGAGAGCCAAGATTGTACCATCCATAATTATCCACCAAGAGCCTTATATGTAGAATATATCATCGCCTGCCACCTGAATATTTTATTCCAGATGCCAAACTAGTTATACCTTTTTACACTTCGGCAAGATTACTGGTCTCATAGTGTTACGTCAAAATAAATATTAAGATATGCAGTTTGACAGGGAATGGTGTGCTATGTTATGAACTTATACGTTTTAATTTACATTGCTGCTTTTTGGTCATGTTATTATAGTTATTATTATATTTTTTATTGATGCTTTTATCTGCTTTTACTTTGTAGCACTTTGAGATTTGATCCAAATGTGAAGTGCGTTATAAATTAAATGTATTATTATTATTATTTTTTTATTATTATTATTATTATTATTATTATTATTATTATTATTATGTCTTTCAGTAGTAAATCACAAACACATTTTATGAAAGTTGAAAAAAAAAAGTCAAATATATACCAGTAATATAGCTGAGGTAATAAATAATGTCAAATCAACATGAATACAACTCAAACCCTCTCTAAGAAAAGTCGCTTCAAAGTACCAAAACATAGAAACACGATTAAATTATACAACAAAAAAATTGACCAAATACTAACACTAAACTGATAATGAACCTCGACCAAGAATTCAGTCAGTGCACCCTTGAGTCATCTATTATCCATTTCTTAATTTACCATGTCATACACACTCATCATTATTTGTTATGAATTCTATCATTTGAGACATCAACAGTTCTCATCAGCTGGATTCATCAATAGTTCAATTCCACACTATTGGTAATCTTTGAGCTTTCTGGTGTCACACTCCACCTCACCATCACTGTCCAATATTTGCAGATTCACCAACCTCATCATTCGTCTGATGTCCCCTGCACATCAATTAGCCTTTGCTCCCATGATCCAGTCATCACAAGTTGTTCTTCCTTAAATTCCTTTGGTTGGTGCTAATGCGGACTGCAGACTGAGAACACCTAAAGGGACTTGTAGCTTTGGTTATGTTCTGACCCAATCATTTAGCCATCAAAACTGGCCCTTATCACTCAGATCCTTATGCTTTCCCATTTTTCCTGCTTCCAACACACCCATAATATTCTGACTTCACAATCATCACAGCAGTTTTAATGCTAATTAATGCCGACTAATTATCAAACCTCACCTGCTGACATAACAGATTACCTTCACTATGTTCACTTGTCTCTCTTGATTTGACTCCTACAGCATTAACTACTACTTTTACCGCTATTAGTTCTTCTATTACTATAATAATTCACATTCATATAATTCAGGAGCTAATTTAAATAAATCCGTAGCATGCGGATGCCTCAGAATGAATAATGATTATGTAGAAAAGCATTAATACACAGTGGTCCATGCTATGCATTAAGAAAATATTAAATATAATGTGTCCCTGCTGGTTTGACTATGAATCAAATCGACAGTTAGGCGAAGCAAGGAGCTGAAAACTTCTAACTATGATTCTATTATATCAGCCAACCTCATAATGAATTCAAATCAGTGATTTTATGCAACTGTGTTCCCTCTATTGTTCTGAATCATTACAATCACACTGCTAGGACAGTTTGTACATTTTGTCTTTTCCCACATACTTGAATTCACAAGTTTTCATCTAGTTATCTTAAAAATGAAAATAAATCAAATCATGTTGCAAACAAAGCTGTTGAAAACAGCACCGGACAAGGAACTTGCCTCATCATCAGAAAATGAAAGGCTGTAATATAATATGCTGACACTGTATAATCCTCCCCATCAACAATACATTCTGGTGAAGACTGAAGACTTATTAGGGTTTTCTGAAGCCTGCTTGGCTCATTAAGCCACATAGAGTTACGCTCCATGTATGAAAACAAGTCTCCATCTTTTTCAATTGTTAAGGTGAATGCTGCAGAAGTGTTTTGCTGTGAGGCTCTGGAAATGTTTTGTGAACAATGGCCTTGCCAAATGCATAGGGAAGAGTAAAGAGTGACTGCATATTCATTTTTGGGCGAATTGTTCCTTGAAAGAAATAGTGCAAACTAGTGAGCCTATTTCCATAAGTCTTACAAGAACTGAAGCTATGAATGGTGCATCACCTGGGGTCACGTCTAGTAGGTGGAATTCGTAATTTATTGAAATCTCTGTGTGAAATTGAATATTTGGTCCTGACATTGGCCATAGATGAAATCCACACTCCAAACATTGGATTCATAGCAAACAGTGAAAACAAGGCAAAGTCTAGAGATGAAAGCTACCGAAGGGAGCATGTCTTACATTGTTGATCTTCAGCTTGCTCTTGTTTTTGTCCTGTTTCTGTAGATGTCCAGATAGCTGATAGAGCACAGCCCGACTTCGACGGCGCTCCATGTTGACGCCAGGAGGACAGCTGATCTGGTGGCTCTCCCGTCCTGTTTCCTCGTCTGAGAATAAGTACAGAAAACTGGAGTGACATGCACACCGGTGCCAGATAATGTACAACTTAGTGGTTCGCAAAGTTAGATCTATATAAGATGTATAAGTACAACTCAACATTGCTTTGCAAGCTAAAGATGTTAACCAAGGTAAAAAAGGATATCCTCTGATGCAAAGAAAAATAGGCACTATTCAGTTTTAATGAATAATCAAGCCTCCTTCATCAACTCTATTTAATTATATTACAATCAAGAGTGGAAAATGTTGCAAATGGGGTAAATTAATAGCCTTGTACAGACATTATAGACAGAGGGCAGGAGAGTGACAATGACAGCATCTGCTCCCTCAATACTCAAAGTCTGGATAATTCTGAAATGGCACGAGTTTTTTTTTTTTTTGGGGGGGGGGGGGGGGGGGGGGGGGGGGTAGGGGGAGTTTTTTTTTAAAGGTGGGGGGAAAAAGAGAGCGTTGTGGGTCTAGATGGGTGGGAAATTAGAAATTGATTTTTTTTTCGAAGTTT
>VRLP01009876.1:0-11386 GCA_009660295.1 Lophius piscatorius
ACATCATCATATCACAGAGGGACCAGAGCTACATCATCATATCACAGAGGGACCAGAGCTACATCATCATATCACAGAGGGACCAGAGCTACATCATCATATCGCAGAGGGACCAGAGCTACATCATCATATCGCAGAGGGACCAGAGCTACATCATCATATCGCAGAGGGACCAGAGCTACATCATCATATCACAGAGGGACCAGAGCTACATCATCATATCACAGAGGGACCAGAGCTACATCATCATATCACAGAGGGACCAGAGCTACATCAATATGCCACAGCGGGACTAGAGGCAAGTCATAATGGTACAGCGGCATTAGAATGACGTCATTATTTCACATATGCACTAGAGGCACTCCATTATAAATTAAATGTATTATTATTATTATTAACATGTCACAGGGATACTAGAGCCATGTCATTACATCACAGAGGTTCTGACCCAGTTGTTCAGCCATCACGATTGTATCCCTCAGATTCTTAAGCTTGCTAATTTTTCCTGCTTCCAACTTCATCTTCAGGAAAAAAAATTATTTTCCTGTCAAAACATATCCCACCCACTCTCAGGTAACCATGGTAACCAGATAATCAGAGGTTATAATGTAATGCCTAGTGAATAATATATATTCAACAACAAAAATAGTCGCTTAGATACGGTGCAATATTGAGTTTTCCTTCGAGGGGTAATTCTATTCTTCGTGAAAGCTTCTGGTTGGATATCCTCTCATCAATCAGCTAAAAACATAATTTAACCGCTAACGTTTGGAAAAACTGGTTAGGGTCAGAATTACCTTCTTGTTATATCTCAAAACAAACGGCATCCATAGGACTGAATTAGATCTGAGGGAAACGTCGTGAAGGCTAAGAGCAGCAGAGGAGAGATGAACGCTGCATGCTGGGTAATGTAATTGTTGATGTGGGAATGCTGGATGGGGAAGGTTGGGCGGAGCGAGTGGGAGAAAGGAGACCTGAAGAGGATAGAGGCAGGGGAGGAGGAAGAGGGAGGGAGGAAGTGAGAGGATTCATTGGGAAACTGTTGATGGTGGAAACAAAGGAGGAAGATGAATATTTGTTTTTAATGGGATGGTTCTGTTAACAGTGTGGGTCAGAATGGTTTCTCGATGTGGACATAACACAAGAAAATAATAATAATTAACACTGCTTTAATTAAAACAAACAGAGAATTAATTAAATAAAAAAATATTTCTGCATGATTTTAAATTAGAGTGCAGATTAAAATAAATTGGGCAGAACCAGAATGTAGCCGAACTATTGGTGCATCTTAGACATTAGCACCGCCGCCGTCTCCGAGTCCGCAGCCGCAGATGCGTCACGTTAACGCGATAAGTCAAAAAATATTTAATGGATCATTTTCATATTTTGATTCAAATAATAGATAATAATAATTATGATTATTAACTTAAATGCAACAGCTGCACTCGCGGTAGTGTTTGACATTGTTACGTCCACAAGATGGCGGTGAAGAGTCAAAGGTTTCCACAACAACAAGAAATGGCGACCGTGGAGGAGGATGTGATACACTAGTTAGATGGATATATAGACGGACGGACAGATATTGTAAAGGTGACAAAAAATGAAGATATACTATTTAATAGGAGTATATGATAAAGTATATCTTATTAGTTTACTATAGCATCATATATAAACATTATATAAATACTGTATCTATATATATATGTGTATATATGTATGTGTGTGTGTATATATATATATATATATATATATATATATTTACACGCACACATACATACTGACAGAAAAATTAAGAAACAAAAAAAATACACATGTAAATTAAAATACAGGAATAAAAGTGCAAGTAAATATAAAGAAAAAGGAAAGTGTCCGATCTCCAATGGCATATATATAAATATGAATTAAAATAGTCCAGTTAGAGATGTGAAGTAGTAATAGTAAGCCAAGGCAGCAAAAGTCAAGGCGCTGATGTTCTGTGTTTGTCTGTGAGGCCTTCAAACACATTGCCTCACAAGGTTTTTGTTGGTGAAGATAATCTCGCCTCCAGCCAATGATGAAACCCGTTCTTGTTTGTGAACCAGGGAGGTATTTATTCAACTCTGGTACCAGATTTCCTCACTGCTTCGTTGTTTGGCTATGGAAATATAATGAACCGGCTCCAAATTAGGCACTGGTTCCAAACCAGGCCTGGTGGAAAAGCAGGAAAGAGAGGGACCTAGAGGTGATGAATCCGGGCAGGAGGCTCTGGATAAATAAAATGAAGTGACTGGCTAGTTTAAGTCGGCCATGGCCGATAATAGATAAGGGAAAGAAAATATGAGTTGAAGGAAACATTATTTGCAAAATAGAATGTAGAAATCAGAAAGATGTTCTAAGAAGGGTTGGAACCCAAACCCAGTTGCTGCAGGAAGTATGGTATGCAGTGAACAGAACAGTTAGCGTAAATACAACCAAACCCAACACATTCTGCACCGGCACCAGAGGCAACGGGGGAAAAAAAAGGGAAGGGAAGAGAATGAACAAAATATTAAAAGTTCATTTGAAGCTGTCCTGTGGTGGACAGTCACAGGGAGGGAAGGGAAGCAATTAGAAAAGAATTGGAAGAGAAGAAATTAAGTTTGAGGTGGAGAGGGATGGAGCTGGAGACGGATTGAATTTGATCAGACAGGAAGCGGGGTGAGGTGAAGGGAGGGATCAAACAAGGAGAAGAAAGATGAGAGAGGACGGAGAGGTGATGAATGGAGGAGAGCGGGGCTTCTCAACCACCGGTGGATCCCCTCAGGAGGATGGAGGCATGACTCAGAGCCTTGAAGAAATACTGCAAACATGATTATGGCAGATTGGATTAAAGCAGAGGCAGCTGAGGAGGTGGACTTTAACTGGAAAGTATGATTAATGACGTTTTCCTCTGAAATCTTAGAGCCAAAGCAGAAACTATAAACTAAGAGAATAAACTAAGACTAAAACATTTTCTGTTGAATTTTAACGTGTAGAGATCGTGATGCCGACACATTACACGTAACTGTTATCGTCAACTGTATGAACCTGGACTGTTTGACTGTATGAACCTGGACTGTTTGACTGTATGAACCCGGACTGTTTCCCTGTATAAACCTGGACTGTTTGACTGTTTGACTGTATGAACCTGGACTATTTGACTGTATGAACCCGGACTGTTTCCCTGTATAAACCTGGACTGTTTAACTGTATGAACCTGGACTGTTTGACTGTATGAACCCGGACTGTTTGACTGTATGAACCTGGACTGTTTGACTGTATGAACCCGGACTGTTTTACTGTATGAACCTGGACCGATTCACCCTAATGAACCTGGACTGTTTGACTGTATGAACCTGGACTTTTTAACTACATAAACCTGAGTTGTTTTACTGTACGAACCTGGACCGATTCACCAAAATGAACCTGGACTGTTTCAATGTATGAATCTGGACTGTTTGACTGTATGGACCTGGACTGTTTCACTGGTTGAACCTGGACTGTTTTCAGGTTTGAAACAGGACCGTTGTGTGAAACTACATCGCCACAGTTCAGGGTAACCACTGTGTTACCCTGAACTGATTCACTGCGTGAAACTACATCGCCATGGCTACACATTGAAATGAAATAGTAGCAGTAAGAATAATTCCAGTATTGCATTTTAACATTGAGAATAACCACATTTCTCTGCCTTCACATCGCGCTCCTTGAGTCAATTCCATTGGTTCTTATGATTTTTGTGAATTGTTCCTTAAAGGGATAGCACACAGTTCCTGATCAAGCGGCACATTTTGTAAATGTAAAGTTTGCATAGATTCTGTTAAAACCTTGACAGAACAAAATAAACAAAGCTCCGCGAGAGAAAACAGAAAGGTAATGAGTTCACTGAATAGTAGTGAGTTTGCAAAAGATCTGTAGCAACTTCCTGTCTGACGGCCGAAGAGGAAACTCTTGATTATTATTGGTATTGCTAACTGTTGTTCTGTAGTTTTAATACTTGTAGAAGAAAACAAATACTGTACTGTGAGTACCTGGTGAAATGGCGAAAAACAGGGAAAATGTGGGATTCTTCTCATGAGAATGAAAAAAAGAAAGACACTTTTCTCTGACGTGCTAAATGTTTCTTATCATATAAAACATGGAAAAATAAAAACAAAAACATGGCAGATCATTTCCTGAAAGAAATGGACATTTTAGGTTTAGAATGTTTTCTCTTCCATAATGTAGAAATGTCTTCAACTGGGATCTTCTCTGTAAGAACGAATGAGGAAGGTTTTGTTTTAAAGCATTAAAGGAAGATAATAAAATGTTCACAGCATAAATGTCCTGGAAGAGTTAAACATTTTCACAGTTATTGCAAAAAGTATGAAAGAGTGGAAGAGTAGCAAAAGTTTGATTCCTGATGGCTTTAGACACGTGAGTTAATATATTTCATACTAGTGGTAGAAATATTAATATTTAATATTATCCTAAGTGCATTTTGGCACCAGTATTTGCCTTGTTGCCATGGTTGCCGAGCGCTCAGGCACACAGAATTATGATAAACTGTGGTTATCTCTACAGGGATGAGGGAGAAGCTTATACTTTTTTTTACGTCACACTACTATAATACGATCAACTAAACCCAGACTTAAGTCATTTTCTTTCACAAAGATCATGTAACGGCTGCAATATCCAGGTTTCCTTGAAGACACTTTTGTTTGTATAAACTGATCATAACACAAGCCAATAAGTTTAATTTATTGCAAGCTGAAGTTGCTTGAGCAAAAGAGGAGTTGCCTCAACGTTTGCTGTGTCGTCTTAAATATGCATTTATCCGGGCTTTCTGAAAAATTGCAACAGAACTAATAACCCTCGCTGTAATTGTGTGGCTTAGTCTGTTCTTAGGGTTTGAAGACACTATTTGGTTGATCTTTTTTGAGTTAAGACGGGCGTACACTACGATTTGACCCCGGTTCACACTTGAAAATGAGCCTCAGGACTGCCGAGCCGTCATACGGTGTCAGTCCTTTGTTGTTTGTCGCAATGTGTACGCGGGGTCACGAGTTCCGATATGCAGCCCCCGACAGTGGGTGGACGATC
Organism: Lophius piscatorius; assembly: GCA_009660295.1. Lineage (NCBI taxonomy): Eukaryota > Metazoa > Chordata > Actinopteri > Lophiiformes > Lophiidae > Lophius > Lophius piscatorius. Next base: position 5,080 of record VRLP01009876.1, read on the forward strand.
GAAAGCTTTTCTGGCGTGTCAGGCATTTTGGCTGGGTTTCGACTGGAACTGCGGACCTCGGCGACTTTTTTTTCTCCCTGCGCCTCTGAGACGTGGAAAAGTGTCTGAGTTGCCACTCATGTCGTGAGCTACCGCAAACGTCTGATTCGTACAGTTTGAGTTGAAATTGAAGGGCCACGACTCAAAAGTCGTACAGTGTAAGCCCAGCTTAAGCTGCCAACCGGGACGACGATAGATCAGGAGGTATAGCGGTCGTCCACTTATCTGTAAGTTGGGGCTTCGATCTCTGTTCTACATGTGTCCTTGAGAAAAGATAATGAAGCCCAAGTTGAACCACCTGCTGTGACTAATTATCTTTCCTCTTCTCTCCATAGCAAACCTCCAAATGTGTAAGAATCAGTTTGGTCCAATTATCTCTACTCTCAAGTCTTATCAGGCTCTTTTTAAATGTATTTTAATAAACCTACCAGGTTAAACTAGTTAATGCTTTCAATAATACATAAAGTTTTGAAGCTTTTTTTAATTAATTATAAAAACGCCACTGAGAGCCAGTTGTTGGAGCTTCTCAGTTAATCCTAACTAGCAGCTGATAAAAGGGTCACAGGTCACTGATCCCTCCCTCTCCTGCTCCAGGATGTAATTAGACAGGCTCTGACTTCATCCATGGGGACACTGAGCCCCATCAAACCGTAGCCAAACTAATTTCACACTTGATTACATCCGTGCCCTCCGAACAATGGTGTGATGATAGGTATGATGATGAATTAGAGGGAAGGATGAGCGAGACAGGAGATAATCTGGATGGTGAAGACTATGGCGCCACGCACGACTGACTTCTTGAAATATGTGCTCTAAGATAAAAGGTCAACTTGTTGCATGAACGAAAATTATAGCAGTATAATCAACAGGTTTTTTGTTTATGCTGTGCATTTTTACAACTGCCAGACAATTAAAGCACACGCAATTCATTAATATTGATATCAACGGAACGCTGTCGGATTTCTTCGGAGTCTTTCTTCTGTATTCGTTACATAATGTGAAATCTTACTCAAACAGAGAAATACGACCAGAAATCTTTTGGGACAGTTTAGCCTGGGGCCGAAGATTATGAACTCAATTCAGAATTTTAATTCTACACTACTACCAGCGAGTTTTTTTTCTGTGCCTTGAGGGATTCTGGGAGTTGCTAATTGCTGACTTAGCTTTATTTTTGCACTAAGCTAAGTGCTAACTAAGAGCTTATGAGGAATTCCTATGAGTAGCCAAGGAGGAAATATCATGTAGCACAGGCAGAAACAGGAGTGGTTGTTTCTTAACGCCTAAACTCACTTTTCATCTCACGTTTTCCTTCCTACCATTTATTTCTCTGTTGTTTCAGGATAGCTACTAATTTCTTTCTATCCTAACTACATGGAGGAGGTTCAAACTAGAGTGTGGATACCTGACAGAAGCCTGACGGCTCCAATTGGAACCGGACGGGCCAAGTCGGGTTCGTTCATGAAAAAACAGAAGACCTACTTGCTTTGAGCCAGGATCAAACACCAGTCTCTCAGACTGGGACCAGGTTTGGACAAATATTTAGAAATTATGTTTGGCTTCAAGTTGGGCACTGTCACGTCAGGGATAGCCTGAATCGGGTTCAGTTCAACATTGCCAAGCCATGATGCCATTATCTTTGTCGGCCCATGTGTTACAATTCTAGCTGTAAATTCTAGTAATAATAATAATACATTTTATTTATGGAGCGCTTCAAGGGTAAATTCTCATTAGAGACTTGTAGTAAAATTTGACTTTGCTACAGTTTTAAGCTACCAAAAAAACATACAGGGAAAATAATATTTTTGATGGATTCTGATTTCGCCGTGGATTTAGAGTTCAACAAAGCAGTTCGTCGACTGTATTCAGAGCTGCTGATTACAGTGTTCAATGTACGTGTTTAATGTGTTAAAATCACCTGCTATAAGGGCATACAACCAAAAACAGGCCCATTTAAAGTAATTTAATGTGCCTACATGAATATTGAGCGTAAACAGACTAATGGTTACCATGGTAACAACAACAACTGTGTGACAGCGCAAAAGCTCAGTGCTTTAACTAGAATTAACCAGAAAAAATGTCTCAGCTTTGTATATTAAATACAAAGGTCTACTGGGTTTGGGCCGGGCAAGGTCAGTAGTCTGACGGGCTTGTGCCAGAGGCACCGGTGACATAATGATATGTTTTTAGTGCCTATGGCATAATGATATGTCTCTAGTGCCTCTGTGAAATAATGATATGTCTCTAGTGCCTCTGTGAAATAATGATATGTCTCTAGTGCCTCTGTGAAATAATGATATGTCTCTAGTGCCTCTCTGACATAATGATATGTTTCTAGTGCCTCTGTGACATAATGATATGTCTCTAGTGCCTCTGTGACATAATGATATGTCTCTAGTTCCTCTGTGACATAATGATATGTCTCTAGTGCCTCTGTGACATAACAATATGTCTTTACTGCCTCTGTGACATAATGATATGTCTCTAGTGCCTCTTTGACATGATGATATGTCTCTAGTGCCTCTGTGACATAATGATATGTCTCTAGTGCCTCTGTGACATAATGATATGTCTCTAGTGCCTCTGTGACATAATGATATGTCTCTAGTGCCTCTGTGACATAACAATATGTCTTTACTGCCTCTGTGACATAATGATATGTATGTAGTGCCTCTGTGACATAATGATATGTTTCTAGTGCCTCTGTGACATGACGTAATGATATGTCTCTAGTGCCTCTCTGACATATTGATATATTTCTAGTGCCTCGGGGACATGACATAATGATATGTCTCTAGTGCCTCTGTGACATAACAATATGTCTTTAGTGCCTTTGGGACATAATGATATGTCTCTAGTGCCTCTGTGACATAAAGATATGTCTCTAGTGCCTCTGTGACATAATGACATGTTTCTATTGCCTCTGTGACATAATGGTGTGACACTAATTGTTCTGCAATATAATGACGAGGCTGTAGGTTCTCTCGGATGAAATGATGAGTCATTAAATTGACATAATGATGTGGCTATAGTGTCTTTTTAATGTAATTTAATTTAATGGAATTCCTCTAGTGCAGGGGTCTCAAACTCAAATTGGCTTAGGGCCGCTGATGGTATTGTCATGTCATGGGAGGGCCATGTCATCATTCAAGTATGAGAAAAAACGTTTTTTCAATATCTCTCAACGTTTAATATAATTGTATTTTTAATAGTTTCCTCATATTTAAAAAATAAATAAAACATCAGTTACTATGCATTTGTGCATGCATTGCACTCAACATTTAGTGCAGGTGTTTTTTCCTTACTTTATTTAACAGAAAATAAAAAATAAATACCTTTTCTTTTGCACTGAACTAAGAAATGAAATCACTGAATACATTTGTACTATTATATTTCTTGTCAGACACCTGACAGCGCTTCTTCTCACACAGCTGAGTTAAATTTGGCCTGATGGAGGTCACAGTTGAAACCCTTAGTAAAACTCCAAGATATGCATCACTAACCCTGGACCAGTGCTTACATTTATTTTTATTTAAGTTCTTAGTGGAGAAAAGTTTCTCACACAGATATGTGCTTCCAAAAAGGCACATTACCCGACTGACCGCTTTTGATAGCTCTGGGAAGAATGGAGGCAACTCTCTCAGAAATTGTCCAGTCATGTCTGCTTTTTCCCTGTGCCAAGGAATTTAGTTTTTAGTTCACTGTTGTCCATTTGCAACACACTTGGGACCCTCTCCAGCTGGGAGGGGGTCTGCAAACAGCCGGAAAGTGTCACTGTGGGCCTTGAAGTCTGCAAAACGCTGACCAAATTCCTGCATTAGGTTTTCAATAGCAGAGGCGTACTCTTCACCACCGAATGCTGCGCCTCCATCCACAAGAGATCTGCATGCCGTGAAATCACTGAGGATTTAAGTAGACAGCTGAGTTTTCCATAATCTCAGTTTTGTGGTGAATGCTTTCACACTTTCATAAACTGCTGTGATGAGCTCACCAGGGCCCTGTTGCTTCAGGTTAAGTATGTCCAGCTCCTGTGTTATGTCAACTAAGAATGCAAGTAACCATTGCAAGCAACTACTACTACTACTACTACTACTACTACTGGATTTGCATTTTCCTCCTCCAACTTTCTCTGAACCAGCGCTACCGGTTTTTTTTACCCGTCATGGACGGGGCTCCATCAGTAGTTGTCACCAGTGTGTTCCATGGCAAACCAGCTGCTGAAATATATCCTTGGCTGTGGTGCGGCCATGCATATGACACAGACTGAACAACTCTTCTGTCACTTCAAACTATTTCATTCATACCTCTGATGAAAATGGCCAGCTGAGCTGAGCTGTGTCTGTACTTTCATCCAGCGCCAAGGAGTATCCAATGAAAGTCTGCGCTTTGTCACTTAACTGTTCATAAATGTCACTTGATAAGTTGGTAATGCGTTCCCCCACCGTGTTTGTCGATAAAGATATATTATTGAAGAAGCTCCCCTTGTCCGGACACAGGATATCAGCGACTTGCAACATGCAATCTTTCAGAAACTGCCTTCAGTGAATGGCTTCCCTGCGTTGGCGATCAACTCACTCACCAAATAACTCGCTTCAACGGCAGCATCGGCATCTTTCTTGACCTTGTGGGAAAGACTCTGCTGAGAAGTTAATCCTCTCTGTAGCTGCGTCGCTCTCCTCTCCCTTGTACGTCTCCGACTGCTCTCCGTATTTAGACGACTAATGACGCTTGAGATTGTTTTCTTTTAGAACAGCGACTTTTTCCTCTGTTATAAGGCATGTAGGTTTTCCACTGAACTCCACCAAAAGAAATACTATAATGTCCAATTTTCTTGAAACGGTCTGTGTTCCCAGTCAACCTTTCTTTTCTGCTTGGAAAGCGACATCTTTGCTGTTTGTGGCAAAACAAAGTACACGACAGCCCCAACCCCTCGCGCTTCTTTAGAAAAACGGTGCGGTCACGGCTGGACATCCGCGGGCACCACCACCTCTGCCCTTTGCTTTTGTATTGCGCAAACAAAATAATTTTCATTTGACTTTTTTAAACAAATATTATTGGGTTTATATTACAAGGGGAAGTTTGAATTGGTATGAAGCAGATATAAAATAATAAAATGTAAAAAGACGTAATATTTTTAACATCTGTCGCGGGCCGGATGGATAATTGATTTTATTATTTTCTTGCAGGAAGAAGTATGATGTTAAGCCAAGCTGTTAGGTCTTATTTAACTTAAAGTTTATTATGGTGACAACGCTTTAACGCTGGCGACAATGCCTTCACTTTAATCCGGTGATGACAGCTCCTACACTATTTTTCACATAGCTGGAAATGTTCTTCTCGATTTTCAAAAAGTGGTCCACCATTTTCACATTTGGTTCTCGGTCTACTATAACAATCAGACTCAATGAATAATATCCATTCCATCCTTGCTTATGTTTGTCTGACGTAACACCATTAAACACATCTAACCTCGTGTCAATCCCGCAGCACTGCATTTAGTGAAGCATTTAGTGATTAATCACGCATGTTTTCTTTCTTGTCTGACTCCTCTGATGCGGTAAGTCACCCCCCACGGAGCCAAATCAGGAGCAGGAAGTAATCAGTAGTACCTACTGCCCTCATGAATACATGTATCAGTACATAAAGTTTATTTGCTTTCCAACGACCTTGCTTCACCTCCTCACACTCATGTAAGACTTCCTTAGTCACTTTCCTCATCTCTAGATAAAGGATTTTCTGCTAAACGATGGGATATTTTCAGTAGATGCTTAAAAATACGTGTTAACACAGCCTGCAAATAAATATCTCATGAAATAGTTATACAACCAAAGTAGTTTTTGTTTCAGGACACATCTGAGGATATTTGAACTGATACCAACTTCATTTATATAGCATTTTATATCTAGTCCACTAAATATGTCTGCTGTTTTAACTACTTTTTCTGTTTATTGATGGTTCCCTCGGATTTATATTGATTGGACTTTTTTAATGAAGCCAATAAAACTTTTGCCAACTTTTTATATAGTGTTAGAGTCACTTGTTCACAGAGTTAATAACAGAAACTATGATGAAAAATGTTAATTGGCCACCTTTTTTGTGCCATTCAAACCTGTGCATGCAATATGCTAGGTGTCAGGCTGGCACCACAGTTAGGATCCACAAGCACGACTAATACAACGTCTGGTGAATAATGTCTTTACTAGTAAAGGCAGGCAAACAATAACCAAGGGAGCAGGCAAAAATACAAGGTTTCTTACGAGCAGAGATCAGA